>QTSX02003722.1:0-184763 GCA_014839935.2 Entomophthora muscae
ACAACGCCCTTAAGTTGCATGTGATGAGACATGTGGACCTGGACCAAGTAACCAACCTGCAAAGCCTGTACTGTGAAGCAGAAAAAGCGGAACAAACGTCCAAAGCGCTACACAAGGCACAGACTGGGAAACAAGAAAGGCGCAAGGACTCCCATCCAAGCAGGCGTCCTCTTGACCACCTCCTGGAGGCAACAGCAACAAACCCACAGGTTTGAATGGGAATGGGAATGGAAATAACGGACAGTCAAATTGTACCCATTTCTGTGTCACTGCCACCCAAGGCAACCAAGATGAGGGAAAAGCCCGGGGAGAAACCTAAGCAAGCCAAGCTCTCCCCACACAACTCCTGACTTGGCAACAATGAATACCAACCCAAGGACATGGACCAATGTCCAATGATCCAAGTACCCTCGGAAGACCTGGTACTATACACCATTGCCAGACATTCCAATTAATTGATGTCTTACCTTTTTTGATTTTGCAGTTACACAGGCTCAGCACTCCTGGACTTGGGCGCAGATTGAACTTTAGTCAACAGCAGCTTTGTGGATAAATTCAAGCTGGCCACTAATCCTTTGCGGATTAAAAACGTGGTCTTGGCTGACAAACACCACATTGCCGTGACAAAGGAAACTGCCCCCTTCTCTGTCATGCTTGACAACCTCTACTCCATCATCCAAGGTCCTGTCATTGACTTCCCTAAGTTTGATGTTGTACTAGGACTAGACTGATTACAGAAAAACAACCCCCACATGGACTGGGTGACCTCAGTGTTGACCATCAAGCGTGAAGGCATCAACCACCAGATCTACCCAGATTCTGTGGACCAAATCCTACACAACCATGTCTTTGTATGCGTCACAGAGACTTTGGATAAGAAGGAAAACCTGAAAAAAATTGACTGGGATTCTTGCCAGAGTAAAATCATACACTTCAAGGACCACCAGGACACCTCCACGCCTCAAGATTGCAACATTGTGGCCCGTCACCCAGAAATATTTAAGCAAGCATTACCGGGACTACCCCCTGAGAAGCACATCCAACACTCAATCCAAATCAAGAGGGCTGTGCCCAAGGCACGTCTTATCTATCAACTGAACCCAAACAAAGACAACACCCTGTGTGCCTATCTCAAGGAGGCACTGGAAAAAGGACTTATTCGCCCCTCACAGTCTCCCTTTGGGGCTGCCATATTCTTTATGGCTAAAAAAGACAGTAACTTACGCCTGGTCACAGACTACTACAACTTGAATGAAGTTGCCATTAAGAATTGTTACCCATTGCCACTGATTGACAATCTCTTTGACGCCTTGGGAGGAGCCACTGTCTTATCCAAGATTGATCTAACTGCAGGTTACAACCAGATTTGTATCAAGGAGGAAGACATCCCCAAGACAGCCTTCCGCACCAAGTACGGTTCCTAAAAATGTGTGGTACTCAACTTTGGCATGACAAATCCCCGTCTACCTTTATAACCTTCATGAACAAAGTATTTGCGCCAAACATAGGCAAACATGCCTTAGTGTACCTGGACAACATTATTGTCTAAAACCCCTCAGTGTAACAGCACCACAAAGACCTGGAGGAAGACTTTGCAACCTTGGCACAACACAAGCTGTTGGCCAAACCCTCCAAATGCCAGTTCTTCCAAGAGCAACTACCCTTTCTTGGGACACATAGTCTCAAAAGACAGCATCAAACCAGACAGTCAAAAGATACAGGCTATCTGCAAGATGCCACCCCCCAAGGACAAGTCAGAACTACGCACCTTCTTGGGAATGGTGGCCTATGTACAACGCTTCATACCCAACTGTGGCGTCTTGACCACCCACTTGTCCGCCATAACAGGCTCCAAGTCCAAGTTTGTATAGACTCCCTAACGTGACCTCTGTTTTAGATATCTCAAAGAAAAGCTCACAACAGCGCACATCTTACAATATCCCAAACAATATGAAGAGTACCAGATGGAAACTGACGCCTCAGATGCATCCATTGGGGGAGTACTACAAATTAAAAATAGTGATGGTGACTTCCTGCTTGTAGCCTACAAGTCACGCAAACTGACAGATGGCAAGTGTTGATACCCAATCTATGACAAAGAACTGCTGGCAATTGTACACTGCCTAGTCAAATGGTTCTGTTACCTGAAACGGCAGAAAGAATTCACAGCACTAACCAATCATAAGTCGCTCATCTACTTCAAGACACAAGTGAACCTGTCACGCCGCCAAGCACGGTGAATGGAAATCTTAGTAAGGTTTAACATGCTCATCCAATATAAGCCTGGGGCCAAGCTTGCCATGGTGGATGCCCTGTCCTGTCTGTATGTCCACGCTTCTAGGGGAGAGAATGGGCTCAAACCCAACTGGCCTCTTCTAGTGTTACGCACAAAAGATGAAGGGTTCCCTGCAGGCACAAACAATATCACCAAGGAACCAGTCATCAATAATGAACATCTCTTTACTAATGTATACAGAACTCTTCACAGAAAGATGCTGGATGGCACAACCATCCCCTAAATCCCCACACATCAACAAGTCAATACCTTCTTTGCTATCACAGAGATCTCAGACATACTAAGAGCCAAAATCTATACAAATTCCTAAATCATAAATCCTGGTGGCCAACCTTATACCGCAATGTCCAGGAAGTGTTAGAACAGTGTGAGGTCTGCAAAAAGTTTTCCAAAAGCAAGAACCCGCCTAAGTCTGTACTCCCCATTCAAACCCAACTGCTGTTTAAATTATGGGCTCTTGACATTGTGGGCCCCATTCCAGAAAGCACAACAACAAAAAATACATCATCACAGCCATTGACTTTGCAACAAGGTGGCCAGTAGCCCAAGAGGTGAAAGCACACACCGGTAAAGACGTCCAACAATTCATTGGCAAAGAAATAATCAGCAGGTTTGGAAAGCCAGAACTCCTGATAACCAATGGAGGCAAAGAATTGACCTCCAAAGACACCAATGTGTACCTCACCAAAAATGGGGTCAAACACACCATCACAACACCATACCATTCACAGGCCAATGGACATGTAGAACGGCTTAATGGTAGCCTCGTGCAAGCCCTAGCCAAGCTCACTGCCGGGAGACCTGAATACTGGTATAAGCAGCTATCAACTGCATTACTTGTGTGCCAAACCCAAGTGAACAGATCCACCGGAAAAAGCCTGTTTGAACTGGTATACAGCACACAGCCAAATATTGTCCAAGCATTGACAGGACCTAAGTTGGAAATTCCAAGTCAAGTCTCCCCGCTTGGATCCTCAAGTAGTAGAGGCCAACAGCAAGCAAACAGCCAAAGAAAAAGAACTCCTACAAAAAATTTGTTCTCATCTGAAATAGACATGAAGTTGGGGACAAAGTCTGGGCTATGAATGTTGACAAAAGCAAACTACAACCCAAAAAAGTAGGGCCAGCAATCATTCTAAAGGTAAACAACAATAACACTTACCTTGTGCAAGGGCTTGGGAAATGCAAGCAGAACAAGACCTTACACCACAATTGCCTACGGCCCTGCAAAGCAAGACAGAAAAAACAATAAACCGCCCTGCCTGCCACCAAACAACAACTGATTCAATATGGCGCCTGGGCTCCTGATAACCTCCCTGACCACTTGCCCTCAGAGAAGGCCGACCTTCAGCGGGGGGGGGGGTCAAAACCGCACGCTTGACCTGCCAGCAAGGTTCCAACCAAGCAGGTTTGTGACCCACAATCCAATTATCCGGTCACCTGAAGCCAGACTAGGAAGTCAACTCAAATTACCAAATCCATCAACATGAACAAATGATGATCCTTCACGGTGGATACCTTAATCTGGCGCTTGACTCATTATCAGGATCAAGCCACCCCCTTCTTCCATCCAGCTGTGTGATCACCAATCTTGTTCCTTCTATCCTTGATTCACATGAACTATATAATCATTATCTCTCAATAAATATTATTATCTATCTTCTAAATATTTTCCCTGTGTAACTCTACTAAAACAACACAGTTACAACAGGAAGATGCTCATTGCCATCCTTACAATAAAGTGTTATGAGCCTTTGGTTCACACAGGTTATATCTTATCTTATTTTATTACTTTATCATATACAGCTTGATCTATCTGTCTCCACCCCACATTCAACCAAGCCCAAGAAAACACAGACCAACCGCACAAAATATTCTGTCCTCCAGGAGCTCCCTACAGCCCGGTTCATTTTACAGAGTATCATCTGAACCCAGACTATTCTGAGTTTACCCTTGAAGAGATTCTCCTCTACAACCCTGAAGCCCAAACTAGAGAAACTGAGCTTATTGGTTGTGAAGAAACTTGGATCACCATACGGCCCTTGCTATTCCACAACAAGTACAATTACCTGCCCGTGTGTCTAGTACCCATGACTCCCTCATTGACTCTGCAGCCTGACTGCCTGCCAAAATCAGCAGCAAACAGTGAATCCACCTCAACTCAGATATTTGGCATACTGTACATCATACTTACAGGCCTAATCAATTCTATGGTGCCTTCTAGCAGACCTTGGGCCATTCTAAGAAGATCCCTCTTGTACATTGTAAAGTTGGCCCCTATCCTGTGATAGGCCCTTCCTTCTGGACCTGTGGGCTGTCTGACAGCCAGTTCTACAGAACCCACTTCAGGATGAATTCCTGACAATCAATCACTCATTTCAAATCTATTTTTATTTTGTGCTGCATTTAATAATTAATGAGCACCTGTTAAGAGCCCACATTGCATGTAAATTCAACTGAAACACAAGACCTTGTAATTAATGAACTTTGAGTTTATTAATGCACAATCTACTTAAGGAAGTAGTCAATCAAATAAGTACCTTTCAAAAGGTTTAAAATGGAGGACTAAAAATACATAGCTGAAAACCCTAAGAACAATTACCCAACCTTGCCTACCCATCCTGTCCCCAGCCAATGAAGATCTGGGACCCAGACCACTTGGTTGGGGCCAGACTTTTGCCAAACCCAACCAACCAATCTAAAATTAGACATTAGAGGGAGACTTAGGACCATCCCCCCTGATAACACCCAACCAAACCCCATTGACCACAACCAGGAATTGTTAACCCAGTCACAGATAGTAGATGAAGAAAGGTTTGGCACTATTCCAAATGACCTATTTCAGTCTTCACCATCCATAATTTTGGGATTCTCCTTTCCTTGCTTTTCTCCCACTTGCAAAACTTTGCATGTGGGAGATACTATAAATAAACACCCTTTGAATATTTGATAGCTCAAGCTACCATTGAAGTTCTACCCAAGCTTGCTATATATTTTCCTTAATACATTATAGAAAGTAAGTTCTTCTGTGTCTACACAGCTGGACTTTACACTTGTGTGATAGCCTTGCCCTCCAGGCCAGTGGCCCAGCCTGCATGTGTGTCTGCTGAATCACCACCCAGTATCTGGTATCCTGATAGCTATAGTAACACATTATTAATTTATGACCCAGACTGTCCCAAGTTCCTATCCAAAACCAGCTGGTCTATCATAGAGATAATGTTAGCTCTATTTACCAAGCCTAATTGATTAACCCCTATGATGATCAACCTTTTCATCATATTTGGGGGTTAATAACTTTCAGGACTGAGAATTTAAGTATCAACAGATATTTCTCTTATTGCAACATCTTTGATTGCTCCCTCTTGGGAAATTAACGCCCTGAGTAGTTCACCAAATGAGTCACTGAACAACTCACCAACTAATCACTAAGTCAGTGGCACCACTACTGTAAATTCAGAACCTAAACGTAAAAATGCAGGATTGTCAAATCCTTGGTCCAAATTTCACATCACTTTTGCAGCAAACTCAGCTGAGAGAAAATTAAAATATTTAATAAAATAAACCATTTAATTTGACTTTTTTGATTTATTTAAATTGGCAAATTTTGAATCCCTTGAGCAGATAACTCAACTAAAAAAAGACAAAACACAGCAAACAAATGCAAGATTCATGAATCAGAAATGCAGGATTCTAATGTACAATTTAAGATTTTCTGTATGTCAAACAAATCTGAAATTGTGGGATTGTCAAATCCAAGAACCAAATTCCAAATCATAATTGAGGTGAATTCAAAATAAATATAATTTATAGGTGTCTCAAAAATAATGCTAAAGAATATAGAGTGTATTTGTGCTAATTATTTTAGGAATCATAGGCATTCTCAAAAAACACCCTATTCCATTTTAGGGCAGCTAAAATTTAGATGCTTGATTATAGTAGATTTTATAAAACGCTAATAATAAAATAGAATTATATTACAATCTATATTATCACGTTGTATTTTCTTTGATGTGTTGATAGTTCATTTGCTGTTGATAATGTGCTTGCGTTTAATTGGATAGTTTCACCTCAGTTGCCTCACTGAGGCCAGCTGGTCTCGGGGAGGCATCTTGATTTCCTATTGCCATGGCAACTGGAGGTGAAACTATCCAATTAAATGCAAGCACATTATCAATAGCAAATGAACTATTAACAAATCAAGGAAAAGACAATGTGCTAAGATAGATTATAAGATAATTCTATTTTATTATTAGTGTTTTTTAAAATCTACTGTAATCAAGTATCCTTAATAGCAATACATGAATACATAGTGTAGTAAACTGATGGTTTATCTTTCCTACCTCTCCTTCTTCCTTGAAATTTTTAAAAGTTTTTTGGCCCCTGGCTACGCTGGGGGCCAAAAAACTTTTAAAAAATTTCAAGGAAGAAGGAGGGTAGCTCATATATCATTATATTGTTTAGTGGTTGCTATATTAGTGATTTAGAGTGCAGAATATTGCATCATTTCAGTCTAGACAATTTTACATTTCAATTAATTTCATGTCTAAACATGGTTATTGAGATTGAGTTTTTTATTTGATTTTATACAGAGTGTAGCTTCTTGATTTGGGTTGATTTGTCCTAGTTTCTTACTGTACATTAAATTTGGATTCCAGTTCCTGCAATTCCAAAAAATATAGTAAACTTAATGAAAATGGTTGATGGATTTGAACACTTCAAATCTGATTCCAGTTAATTCATTTTTTCCATTGGAAATATGCAGTTCCACTTGAACTTTGCAAAGTGTCTATGAGTTCCCACATTTTTAAAAATTCAAATAAATACACAAAAATCAATTTAATTAAAAAAGGCCATCCTTCAAAAGTGATTCAAAATTTGGACCAAGGTTTTTAAAATCCCGTGTTTTTAAATCTAGGTTCTTAATTTATAGTATCCTTTCTATTTTTGCAGATATCAGGGCACAGCACTATTTGACACTGGAGCAGAACAATCCCTTGTTGATGAGAAATTTGCCAACCTCATGAAACTACCCACAGTCTAAAGCAACATCAAGAGAGTTGTCATGGCAGATAACAGAAGCACAACAGTCACCAAAGAAGCAAAGCCTTTCTGCGCCCAAATTGGTGACGTGCAAACCACACTCAATGGCCCTATCATACCAATCTACAAATATGATGTTATACTTGGTTTGGATTGGATGAGAAAGACCAAACCTCATATTGACTGGGATAGTGCTATCCTCACCATACAACAAGGAAAGGTACACCACCATGTCTACCCAACTCATCTTGAAATGCTTATGAGAGACCACATGTTTGTGAAAATCATGGAGACAGAAGAGGAAACTGACCCTGTTACGGTAGAAAACCAAATGGAAGGAATGGTACGCCCTTGTAAAACCCAAAATCAGCAAAGAACCGCAGCCAAACCCCTAAAAGAGATTGCCAATTTAAATGCTGTCATAGACAAAAAATGGGTCAAAGCTAGGGTCAGCCAAATAGCCCTCATAAATATGTACCTTCCTTATTTTTCCTCAAATAATTATGACAAGAAAATTATGCGTTATACACTATTTGGGGATGGCAGCGCTTGACCCGCTGGTCACCAGAATTTTTGAAGTATGACGTCATTGACTCAAATTCCAAGGCAGGGCCACCAACTACTGAAAATATTCTTGCCAGCCAATCAGAAGCCGCGGAATCTCCTCCTTCCTCATCCTGAACCCCCTTAAGACTTTCCCCATCTCACTCTAGAAACTTGTTTCTAGATAGCTATAATCCCTGAAGAATAAACCAAACAAGTCTCCAAAAAATCTCATGTTAGAGTATCTTGGCTTCTTGGCCCCAGCTGTTGACAGTATGTCAGCCGCACTCTTTCAATTTGCTGCTGATTCCTTAATCTCGCCTTGGCCTGCTTTGTACCCTTTGGTTCCCCTGGCTTTGTCCTCCAATTTACCTCTTCAATTAATGTTTTTGATTTTGGTCCTGATGTCTGCCATTTGCTACACTTGCAAAGGCGCAAAATTAGTAACCCCTTCTTACCAATTTGGTTTAGTGTTGTTGAAGCAACTGGTGATTTGCTTATTTTATCCACATTGTTTTTTGTTGCATCTTACAGCCCGCCATTTAACCCTTACAGAACCTAGCAAAATCAACTGTAACACCTGCAGGTACAAGGTTATCCACTTTAAAAGTACAGAAACCAGACATTAGAAAACTACATCTGAGACCAGCTGGCTGGCAAATTCCCTTCTGTCTTCCAAGAAGCCTTACCAGGCTTACCATCCAACTGTGGCATACAACACAAAATTGACCTCAAGGGGAGTGTACCAAAAGCACACCCTATCTACTGCCTCACACCCCAAGAAGACAACACACTGAAAGTGTACCTTAACAAAGCCCTTGAGAAAGGACTCATACAGCCTTCAAAGTTGCCATTTGGTGCTGCTGTCTTCTTCATAGCAAAGAAAGATAGAGGCCTCCGCCTAGTCACAGACTACAGGGCGCTCAACAAGGTCACAATTAAGAGCAGACATCCCCTGCCCCTGATCAACAATCTTTTTGACGCTCTGAGGGGTCCCAAATCTTCACAAAAATTGATTTAACAGCAGGCTATCACCAAATTTGAGTAAAGCCTGAAGATATTCCAAAGACTGCATTCAGAACCAAATATGAATCCTTTGAGTGTGTTGTTCTCAACTTTGTTATGATCAACACTCCCAAATCCTTTGTGACCTTCATGAACAAAGTCTTCAAGGAACACATAAGAAAACAAGCAATCATTTACCTGAAAAACATAATCTACAGCCCAAACCTCAAACAGCACTGGGAAGATGTCTGCCTGGTCCTCTGAACCCATGAAGAAAACCAACTGATTTCAAAACCTTTGAAATGTGACTTCTTTTTGTCTGAATATACATTCCTTGGTCACATTATCAGCAAGGACAGAATCAAACCAGATCCAGACAAGATATATGCCATAACTGAAATGCCAGCTCAAAGAAATAAGAGTGAACTCCGCACATTCCTTGGAATGGTGGCCTATGTTAGAAGATTCATCCCTGAATGGGGTGCTCTGATGGCCCCCTGTGAGTCACCACCAGCAAAACAACCAAGTTTGTGTGGACATGCTATGAGATCAACATTTCCGGCAATTGAAATCATGCATGGTCACCACTCCTATTGTTGCAACCAAGCTTCCAGACTTTCCTACTAACATATCTTACAATACACAGGGGGCGCTCAATGAGTCACCCCTTGACATATCTAATGCATGAATTAATCTGATGGCAATATCAAATGGCAGGTAATTCATCCTAATTAGGAGTGCTACCAATTAAATCTGCTGATCCCCGCACAATTTATTCCTCAGCTTCAAACCTTATATGGAACTTCCCACTATGCCACCCCCTTGTGGCCTTGTGGCTTTCCCCATATAGCATATTAATCACAATATTCTACAATAAACAATACCTTATTCTTATTAATCTGTCCTTCCTATTGGACTGTTGTCTTCCCCAATTCCAAATACTGAATCCTCATTGGTTCAGTTACAAAAGTGGTAGCAGCAGTAGGTTTACAACCTACCTAAAACAAAAATTCCCCCAAGAAAGGACGGAGTACGGGCTATATGGCTACTCCCAACAAGAGACCTTCTGTCAGGGAATTTCCCCCTGACTACATTAATTGTATATGGAACTTGGGTACAAACACCAAAACAAAGAAAGCATGTAAACAAATAATGTACACTAATAATAGTGCTGGGTTTGACCCAGACGGGGATCAAACTCAAAACCCTAAAGACAAGGCAATGTTTAGTACAATTAAGATAATTCAGATTACATTACATATTTATAACAATTGTATTCATACAACATTGATTTCCGACTTTGGCCTTGCTTCTTTAATTGTTAATAAGCAACTTAGAGACGTCACTTACCGCTCAAATGATGATTGGCTGCAGTTATCTTGGTTTTTGCTCTTGAATCCACTCCTAACACTTCAGCGGCAAGCGCTGTAATTGATCTTCCCTTCCAAATTCACTATATACCGCTTAATTGTATATCAATTTGTGGCTGTTCCTGCAGGTTACTTGTTCCACTATATAATTTTATATAGTATCCTTCCAGTGATTGATGTACTTTTGAAACAGGTATTAATTTCAGCCTTGAAATCATTGAAATTTCCTGGAAAATCCTCTCATTCCCAATGATCCTCTTATTTTTCCCCAGCCTAAATTTTGAAGGTATTTAAGTGAGCCAAACTTATTATTATTACTTGTTCCAATAATAAAGATTTATCTTACCCTTTCTACTCCTTCTTTTATGATAAAACACATTTTTGAAGCCATGAGAGGAATTCTATTCCTATCCTGGTTTCTAGCTTACTTCTTGCCAGTGGTGTTGGCCTTGGACAACCCAACACCTACAACTGACTGGTACAACTCTTCCCCAGACGACACCCACCAGAAGGAATCCCTTGCCCATGGTTGGTTCAAATACTCTTCTGGACATTGGGGGCGTAAATTCCACTATGGTTGTTTGTTTACTACACCACCTACTGAACCAACTCTGGTTAGACCTTACACCTCCTTTTACCTCTTGATGTATTTGGCAGGTTACTATCTACTTGGTTGTTTCAGTTCTATGTTCAGAAGATTTACTTACCTAGGACACCTTGGACATCTTGCAATGGTCACAGTTCCTATTGGTTTGGTAATTGCAGGTTTGAATGTGGGGGCTGTGGCCCATCAGCTAGGGAGTCCATTCCCTGCCAAGTGGGTCCCTGACACCTTCCTGCCAATCCCCAAGGGGAACATCCCCGACAAGTACGTCATCTATCAAGACCAGCTAGTTCTCACCAGCGTGTACAATTGGCACTGCCTTGGGCAGTGTGATGCCAGCGTCACCCCGCCCCAGTCATACCTGTCCCAACTCATGCTCAACTTTAAGCTAGAATCCTTTGCTGGTGGCATCAAAGGAGCCAGCATAGTCAGTTGGCTCCAATCTACTGAAACCTGGCTTTGCATCTTTCAGGTCCCTGAGCCCATGTGGGTTTCCACTGCGTCTGGTCACCTCACAGGGCCTGCCGCTGTGTGGTTCACCAAGTGGGCCAGCCAGGAACTTGATATCAACTGGGCGGCATTCCGAGATGCCGCCAAGTCCCGCTACAGCAAAACCTTCTCCCCCATTGTTGTGGGAACGCCTCTTCTAGCAATCAAACAAACTGGTTCTCTTCCTGAGTACCTTGCTGCCTGGCAACAAGCTCTTTCTGCCACCCCCAAAGCTGTAACTGACGGAAATGCAATGCTACTCACCCTCATCATCAATGGGTTAAAACCCCATATCTGTAAGTGGGTCCCCATAGGTTGTTGCACCTCCATTGATGACTGTTACAAGGTCATTGTGGAGGCTAACAATCAGGCCTCAATGAGCTTCTGCTGTACCAGTGACGCTCCATCCTAACCACGTACCACACCTGGCAGTAGCCACAATCAAGTAGGCCGCCGCCAGCCCCGTCAGCAGGATAATAGGACTAAACACCCCCGCAAGGGGGGAGCTTCAGCTAGCACAGATTGAGGATCAGGAAAAAGTCTGGGGGTTGTAGTGACAAGAGGCCTTGCAACCCCACCTGACCCATCCTCTCAATCCCTGCTTGCAAAAAACCCCTGCAACTACAACATTCACAAAGTCAAAACCCTGGACGTCTTTCAAGTCCAGAGTGACAACCCCGTATTGCAAGCAAGTCACTCCTCAAATAAAGTAACACACTTGTCCTATCCCTTCTGTTTCCGTGGGACACCCACAAATTACTGGTAGATACCAGGGCCAACCACACTATGGTGGACCAGGCGTTTGCCGACTCTCAGCAATTAGACTAAGTGCCCAGCAGGTTCAAAGCAGTACAAGTAGCTGACTCTTGTAGAGTTGCAATTACCCATGAGATGGTACCCTTCTCTGTGAGAATGGGAAACATCCAGGTTAAGCTCTCTGGGCCAATCATGGCAGGCCTCAGCCACAACACAATTGCTGGTCTCAACTGGCTTCATCACAACTGTCCCTACATTGATTGTGATACCTCTATCATCACCCTCAACAGAAATGGGGTGTGGTTCCAGATTTACCCTGTGGAAATGAGCAAGTCACTCAATGATACTGTGTTTGTCAGAATAACAGAAATAGGCTCGTATAATTTCAAGGGGTAAAACTAGACTTTAACCAATATTCAGTCAAAGTTATCTGTGCAGAACCACCTGTGGTCCCTCCCTTGACCTCCTCACCACCACCAGCGCTCCCTGCACTCCTTGAGGAGTACAAGGATGTATTCAGTGAGACACTTGAACAACTACCTCCTCTCCGGGAGATCCAGCACGCTGTACAACTTCAAGGGTTGTTACCTAAAGCACAACCATTATATTGTCTCACACCAAAGGAAGATGAAACCCTCCGCCAGCACCTTGTGAACGCGCTCAATAAGGGCTTTATTTGCCCCTTGCTCTCTCCATACAGAGTGGCTGTCTTCTTTATAGCTAAGAAGGATGGGTCCCTTTGCCTGGTCACAGACTACCACACCCTAAATGAGGTGACAGTTAAGAATAAGTACCCCCTGTTGCTGATTGACAACCTGCTTGATACGCTTGCAGGTGCAAAGGTCTTTAGAAAGATTGATCTCACTGAGGGGTACAACCAGGTTTGCATTGCACCAGGGGATTAGACAAAAGGTCTTCCGCATGCACTAAGGGTTGTTTGAGTGTCATGTCATGAACTTTGGAATGACCAACGCTCACTCCACCTTTGCCATGTTGATGAACAAAGCATTTGGGGGACTGATTAGAAAATGTGTGGTTGTGTACCTTGACAACGTTATTGTCTTCAGTCAAGATCAAACCATACACCTCCAACACCTCTGT
Organism: Entomophthora muscae; assembly: GCA_014839935.2. Taxonomy (NCBI): domain Eukaryota; kingdom Fungi; phylum Entomophthoromycota; class Entomophthoromycetes; order Entomophthorales; family Entomophthoraceae; genus Entomophthora; species Entomophthora muscae. Next base: position 13,208 of record QTSX02003722.1, read on the forward strand.
TCTGTCCTTGACACCCTTTGGAAAACCCAGCTAAAAGCTAAACCCTCCAAATGTGAGTTTCTCAAGTTGGAACTGTTCTTCCTTGGGCACACCATCTCTGCCCAAGGGATAAATCCCAACCCTGCCAAAATCAAGGCAATCACCAGCATGCTGCCCCCCCACTGATGTGGGCCAGGTGCAGACATTCTTAGGCATGGTTGCCTACGTACGCAAGTTCATTCCCAATTGCCGGGAGCTAATTGCACCTCATACTAAGCTTCTCAATACCAAACAGTGCTTCCATTGGACCCCTGTCAGAGATCAAGCCTTTGAGACGGTGAAACAAAGGCTCAAAACAGCACCAGTACTGCAGTTCCCCAATCAAAACCAACAGTACAAACTCAAGACTGATGCCTCTGACAGGGCCATAGAGGGCGTGCTAAGGGTTGAAAACAACAATGGCATCTTCCCCCCATGGCATATGAGTCCAGGAAACTTACTGACTTAGAACAACACTACCCCATCCATGATAAAGAATTGGCGGCCAGTGTACACTGTGTTGAGAAGTGGCGCTGTTACCTGGAAGGAGCTACCTTCCCACCCCGCGTTCTGACATACCACAAGTTGCTCTAGTACTTCAACACACAGTCCCACTTGACACGCCGCCAAGAAGGATAGGTTTAGTGCCTATCCCCCTACCAGTTGCGCATCAAGTACAAGCCTTGAAAGGGACTTGTCACAGCTGATGCTCTTTTACAACTTTACGTAGCGTCCATCACTGGGGACAATGGCTTGGACCCAGATTGGCCCATGCTCTATCTCCGCCCTGAGGCAACTTGCTACAAGGGCCTTAACTTGGTCACCATCTCCAAATTGAAGGACAAAGAGAGTCAGTTCACCATCAATGCTGGTAAAGTCTGCCGCCAGGCAGAGACAGGTGAGAAGACACCTTACATTCCCACCACGCAACAAGGGGACACAATATTGCATTATCACCAAACCCTGGGTCACATCAGAGGGTGTAACCTCTTTGAGATCATGAAACAGAAGGTTTGGTGGCCGTGCATGTGTCAAGACATCTTGGACCTATTTGAAATGTGTGTGTTGTGCGAAAAGAACACATCCAAACCTGCACTCCCCAAGTCTGTCCTACCCATAAAGGCCATGGAACCCTTTAAACAGTGGGCCCTTGACATTGTGGGGCCACTCCCAGAAGACAGACTGGGAAAGAAGTACATTATCACTGCCATCAACTACTTCACTTGCTGGCCAGTGGCCTGGGCAACAACCAACCACACTGCCACCATCATGACCTGCTTTATTGGCAAGTAAATTGTGACCTGCTTTGGGAGACCCAAACGCCTCATCACAGATGGCGGCCCTGAACTTGTTGGGCATGCCATGAAGGCATACTGTGCCAAGAATGCGCTCCAATGTATAGTTACAACCCCCTACCATCCTCAAGCCAATGGACACGTGGAAAGGTTGAATGGCTCACCTGTCAATTGATTACCAAGCTCTCACAAAAGCACCCTAACACCACATGGACTGTACACCTGCCCACTGCCCTACTTATCCTGCAAGCAAGAATCAACAGGGACACAGGGTTCAGCCCAAGTACCCTGTCCTTTGGAACACCTGACAGTCTGACAGGGGTTGAACAGGGAAAGCTACGGTCCAAGGTTCCTAACAAGCCTCCCCTAGTAACAACCTCATCCCTTGACCAATGGTGTGCCAAAGCCTGGGAAATCAAACACAAGCGGATTGAAGGAGGGACAAAGCACCTTGAAGCTAGATACGCCGTAGGTGACCCTGTCTACACCCTTAACCCCAATTCTGCCAAGTTGGAACCCAACTACCTGGGGCCCTTCAAGATAGCTTCAGTCTATGAAAATCACACCTATGAACTTGAAGATGCCCAAGGAAACACCAAGAAGCTTCACCATGATTGCTTGTGCCCCTGCTGCACCATCCCCACACAAAAGCTGTTTGTGCGGACCTTCCCAGACCTTCTGCAGACTCTGGTCTTGGTGTCTGACAACAAGCAGGGGCAAGGGGGGTGTTGCAACTAAGCTTACAGACTCACCTGCTAATGTATCTTACAATACACAGGGGGCTCTCAATGAGTTGCCCCTTGAAGTATCTAACAACATAAGATAATCTGATGGCAATATTGAATGGCGGATATTTCATCCTAGTTAGGAGTGCTACCAATTCTGTTGTGTTCTGAGGTGCGGCACAGACACACAGCGGGGAATCCTAACCTTAGGATTGGATTTGTACTAAGCCTTGTTTATATGACAGGGAAGGCTATGCGTTTACCTTGCGGCCCTGGAAGAATAATCTCTACTAGTTGTGGCTAGAGAGAGACGCGGAAGTACAGAAGACACAAAGACAAAAATGTGAATAGAACTTAATTTTATTGGCAAATAGGAAAATGGAATATATAGTGGTTGACAATACCACAAAACACTACCAGGACAGTAGGATCACTTGCCACAAGCATGAGTGGGGCAAGTGAGTTGCTGCAGAGTCAAGAACCTGAACAATTGTATTTCCCAATCCAGTCATTGACTCCTTTCAAGAGGCAAAAGTAAAAGCGAGAGATTTGTCTTTGAAATGGCCCACTGAAGGCAAAATCAAAATACAGTGAATAGCGGCATTCACAACTTTGCCCTCCCCTAGATTGGCCTTAGGGGGGTGGTATTTACAAAGGAACTTTGTGTGCACTTGAGCAAAAGGACGGCCACTGGAGAGGAGCTTTACAGTGTATTTGGACCCTTGTTTAAAGGTCAATTCTAAAGGGCCAATCCATAGAGAGTCCAACTTATGTTCAAAACCACCTATTCTGTGTTGGTAGTAAAGGCCATGATTGCCAACATTGAACTCAGGCAGGGGGGAGCGTCCAGCATTGTTGGGAGAGAGCTCAAGCATCTTAGTCTTATATGCGGAAGTGTAAGCAGTGGCTTGAATATCAATTATTTGGTTGACTAGGTCTTTGATGTGGTTGTCAGGATTTATGGCCTTATCAGAGGCAAGAAGGGGCCCCCCAAAAGTGATGGGGTAGTAGCCTCTTGTCCATACAGCATAGCAAAAGGGGAGTATCCAGTAACACAATGTTTGCTAAGGCGGTATGCAAAGAGAGCAGTAGGCAAGTATAGGTCCCAGTTGGCAGCGTCAGAGTAGGTGAGCTTCCTCATGATAGAGACCAGTGTGGAATTTGCAAGCTCAACTGCCCCATTGGTAGAAGAATTTTAGGGGGCAGAGAAGGACAGGTGTGATCCCAAAGCTTTGACAACAGAGGTTACCAGCTTGGCATTAAAGTTAGTCCCATTATCTGAGAGCAACACTTGAGGACAGCCATGGCAGTAGAAAACATCTTATAACAAGAAGGCAGCAGTTGTCTTAGCCGTGATATTCTTTGTAGGTCAAGCCTCTAACCACTTGCTGAAGTGATCAACAGCAATCAGAATAAAGTGCCACCCAGAACGTGAGCGGGGGAGAGGACCTACTGCGTCAATGCTGACAGCGTGAAAGGCATGTTGTGGGGGAACTAATTTGAACTTGTGGGCAGCAGCTCAAGGCCTCTGCAGCTGGCAGTTGTGGCAGCTAGCTATGACGTCTGGGATCAGCAGTAAAAGGCTCTCCAATAAGTAATTATTTTGAAGCCAGTCATAGGTCTTGGCAATACATCCATGCCCAGTTTCTTTATGAGCTTGCGACACCAACAAGAGGCAAAGACTAGGTTGTACATAAGGCAGATACTAGTCTTGTACCTTCTTGAAGAGTTGATTGTTGCTATGAGGGTATCTTTGGATAGCTTGGACAAGGCCAGCTGTACCTCTTCTGTCTCACTACCCCCAAGAAGAAGGGTACCCAATTAGTTTGTATAATCAATCAGCCTCTGCAGGATTCAAAGCAAGAATGGACATTCTGGAGAGCCCATCAGCGTTCTGGTGTTGAATCCCAGGGAAATATAGCACAGTGAAGTTGTATCCTTGCAGACGTAGAGCCCATCTAGTAGGCGTCCTTCAGGCTCCTTAAGCTGTTGTAACCACTTAAGCAAAGCATGGTCAGTGACAACTTTGAAGTGGGTACCATATACATAGTGACAAAACTGTTTGACTGCATGCAACACGGTAAGACACTCCTTCTCTGTGACACTATAATTCTTCTCATGCTTGTTTAGCACGCAGGAAGTGTAAGCCACAGGATGGTCTACACCCTTGTTGTCTAGTTGAGCTAGAATAGCTCCAATAGCATGATTGCTAGAATTGGTATACAGGATAAACTCCTTATTGTAGTCAGGATACACTAGGATTGGCGCCTCTTTGAGTTTTTGCTTAAGGGTCTCAAAGGCTTGCTGCTGACTGGCAAACATTTAAAAGGGACATTAAATAACAGCTGGACTAGAGGTTCACTAGTATTGGCAAAGTAAGGGATAAACTTTCTATAGTAGCCCATCATCCCTAGAAAGACTTGTACCTCTCGCAGGTTGGTGGGCAGAAGCATTTTGTCAATGGCTTCAACCTTCTTAGTCATTGGGCAAATCCTGGTCTGGGTTACTTCATGGCTCAATAATTCAAGACGTTCTTTGAAGAAGGTGCACTTGGAAGGTTTTAGCTTAAGGCCAGCTTCTCAAATCTTTATGAACACCTCTTTGAGATGAGCTAAGTGATTGGTGAAGGTAGCACCAAAAACTGTTATGTCATCCAAGTATACTAGGAAACACAAAAACTTCAAGTCACAGAGGATGAAGTCCATGGCCCTTTGGAAGGTGGCTGGGGCATTGTAGAGTCCCTGAGGCATGCAAGTAGGCTCAAAAAGCCCTTCAGAGGTAATGAGCGCGGCTTTTTGACAATCCTTGGGCAATAGGTCAACTTACTAGTATCCAGATGCCAGATCCATTGTAGAGAAAAACTTAGAGCCTCTAAGACGTTGGAGAGCATCATCAATACGCGGCAAGGGGTATGAGTCCTTCTTGATCAAAGAGTTCAATTAACAATAGTCCATCACAATACAATGACCCCCATCCTTCTTCTTCAAGATGAGTAGTGGGGATGCCCAATGACTTTGGGAAGGTGCCAGCAGCCCAGCGTCCAACAGTTGTTTGAGCTCTTTAGATACCTGGGCGTCTTCTACACGGCTGTGGCAATATGGTTTAGCACAGAAGGGAGGAGTGTTGCCAGTATCAATCTTATGGATAATGCCTTTGGCTAACCCATAGTTGGTACTGTCCTTTGCAAAGATGTTGGAAAATTGGTCTAGAAAGTCTAGCACCTCTTTCTGTTGAACTGGAGACAACTGTGAAAAGTCTTGTGCAATGAACAAGGATAGGACTTGGGGCTCATCCTCAGGTAGGTTAAAGTCTTGGAACGTGCCAAAGGGATGAAGAGACAGGACATCAGGAGCGCTCAACAACTTGCCATATCTGACGGCCTGCCCCCTAGACACGGTCATGGGGAGTGAAGTCAGGTTAGCTACCATCAATTGAACAGGGTCCTTATAGGAGACATCTAGGATCCCAGAACAGAGATAAGGTTTGTTGCTTCCTAATAAGGGGGGAGAGTACAACTCCAAGAAGGTTTGTTCAGGTAGTTCATAGGATATCTGAGAGTCTAGGATGGCCTGGGAGCCAGGGGGGATGGTGACAGCAGACGTGGCTAAGAGAGGGATCCCTTCAGACGCAGGACAAGCCATGGGTGGACATTTCATGTTTGAAGATTGGGTGCAATATTTGAGGTTGAAACCCCCAGTGGGGTATTCCAAAGCACATGTCTTGAGCCGTTTCCTGGGAACTTTAACCGGCTCTTCAAATATCAGAGGGACTTTATATCCTAGAATAGAGAGGTAGCCATCTTTTAAGTTGATTATTCCATTATATTCCCTAAGGAACTTGGTGCCAACCAGCAGATCCAAACTCTTGTTTTCCAAGCCAACTGCTGGCGCAGCTAGGAGAAGCTTGCCAAACCGCATGGGTAGGGCAGAGTATGCCCCTATGGTGCGGGTCATAGACAGTCCAGCTGTGCCATACAACTGGTGATAATTAAGGTCAGGGGCAAGTTTGAGTTTCTTCACAAGTTTGGAGGAGACAATGTTGACTGGAGATCCAGTGTCTAAGACAGCCTTGATCTTCACTTTTTGAATGGAGATCCCTACTCAAGGGGTAGTGCAACCAAAGGATGGTAGGACAGCCAAGATATCTTGAGCCTCTGCTAGTTCTTTATCCCAACTCTCAATCATTCATCTTAATCCTGGAAACTATTTATAAACAGTTTGGAGAGGGAGCAAAACAGATACATTCTTGAAGACAGCGTCAGCAACCTCAAAAGCTTCCTTTGACGACTCCAATAGCACAGGGGACCTCTTAGCTTGGATGAGGTAAGGGCGAGATACAACTTTTTTGGCTTCAGGCAAAGGGTTATCAGTAGTTGTAGTCTTTCCTGAGCGCAATTTATAGGGGACTGTAATGGTTTCAGGAACAGCCAGAACAGAGTACCCATATGCATTGGCGTCATCAGTATCAGAGTCATCCAGTTCAGAGTTGTCAAAGATATTGTGAAGCAGGAGGAGGATAGTAGGAGCCTCATTATCAGAAGGCTTGGCATCAGATATAGAGGGAGGGATTGAAAGAGACTGGGAAGAATTGTCAACCAAGAGCGTCTCTGCCTCTAGGTTGACTGCTCTTTTCCTGCCTGCTCTTTTGGATCAGCTCCTTCAACCTGTGGGTTGATGCAGACTCAAGAATGGTGACCTATCTGACCACAGTTGTGGCAACCCTGGCGTCAAGGAGGATTTTGTGAGTTCATGGTAAGAATGCAAGGACCACAGGAAGATGAACCAGAGTTAGAAGCAGCTCAACTTTCCCTGACAACAGCACCAGAGTTGGTAAGATGCATATCCTGCAACAGTGTCTTTATGCTCTTCATAGGGGAAGAATAGCCTTATGGGCTTTGAAGTGAAGGCACAGAAGCTGGTTGACCTTGAGGGCTTGAGCACAAGCCATGTACGCTTCATGCGCAGTCAACTGGTGGCTTGTGATCAGTTGCTGTCCTTCCATGTAGAATCTGTCTGCAAACTTGGCTAGTGTCTCTTTAGGCTTGAAAGCAATGTGCATGAAAGCGTCCTTCTTTACTTCCAGGCTAAGGTCACCACCAAACTTGTCAATCAGAAGCTGCTTCATATCTTCCCATGTCTCAATGGAGGGCAGCTCAGGCACCATCACCTCCTGGAAAGTTGGATGTAGACAGATCAGAATATGTTCTTTCTTAACTTTGTATGAAGCTTGTCTCATGGCAGTTTTGTAGATAGTTAGGAAAGCTGCAATAGTTAAGGTTTTGGGATCATAGACTTGCTTAAAGATAGGCTTGAAGTGTGCTTTGGGGGTTGGGCCACCATTGTTGCTATCAATTACGTTTATATGTGGGGGAAACTGTTAGGGCCCAGTAGGTCTTGACAGGTTTCCATAGGAAACAGCTTACACAGATTTAATATAAACTTTTCAAAATCAACTAAATTCAACTTTATTTTATTGGGCTAAACTTAGAATGATCACAAGGGGATCATTGTGAGCAACCCCTTTATATACCATTCCATTATATTCTTTAGAATCTTCTGTAATATGCTAGACAGTCTTAGGGACACTGCTGATGGCATCAGGCTGGGGTTTTGGGGTATCTTCTGAACAGCATGACTCATGTTTCTTTGAAAAATCCCGCACATCATGTTTTGCATCCGTGTTTTATCTAAAAATAGCACAGATTAACTCTCCTGGTGTTTGGCTTTAAAATGCGTGTTTGGACGTCCAAATCTGTCCAGTGGTTGCTGAGTTATGCTCAAATTAATATTTGCATCAATTCTTGTGCCTTGGTTGCATAATTTTGTCATTTCGCACTGGTTAGGAAATTCGGCTGGCAGCCAAACTTTAAGAAGCCATAACTCATTGTCTAGAGTAGCTAGGAGAGTCATTAAACTAGCATTGGGATTGTAGAAAACAGTAGAGTTTTCCCAAGGCATTTCTGTAACACAATATATGTCAGGGTGTTTCCTGACAGAAACTCTGCCTTGGATTCAGAGGGGGGCTGTCTAGCCCATAGCTGACAAACACTCTCTTCAAGGGTAGTCAGGGTCTCAACAGCGCAGGCACCCATATCAAAAGCTTGAGTTGTCTGTTGTGCAAAAGTATCTAGGCATTGACCTTGGGTGGTCACTATTGTTGAGAGCTCAGCCAGTTGAGAAGTAAGGGATGGCCCCACTGAGAGGCAAGGGGCAAATCTATCATTCACAGAGTCAATTGTGTCATTCATCTCTTATACATCTCTATCCATTTCAGTATGATCCCGCTTCAATTGATCCACCTTGTTAGTGTTGTAACTGTGCTGTTTTAGCAGAGTTACACGGGGAAAAGATTTAGAGGATAGATAATAATCTTTATTGGGAGATAGTGATTATATAGTTCATGTGAATCAATGATAGTAGGAACAAGATTGGTGATCACACAGCTGGATGGAAGAAGGGGGTGGCTTGATCCTGATAATGAGTCAAGCGCCAAATTAAGGTATCCACCGTAAAGGATCATCATCTGTTCATTTTGTTGGATTTGGTAATTTGAGTTGACTTCCTAGTCTGGCTTTGGGTGACTGGATAATTGGATTGCAGGTCACAAACCCGCTTGGTTGGAACCTTGCTGGCGGGTCAAGCCTGCAGTTTTGACACCCCCCTGGCTGAAGGTCAGCCTCCTCTGGGGGCAGGCTGTCAGGGGCCCGGGCGCCGTATTGAACCAGTTGTTGTTTGGTGGCAGGCAGGGTGGTTTCTTGTTGTTTCTGTCTTGCTCTGCAGGGTTGTATGCAATCATGGTGTAGGGTCTTGTCTTGCTTATGTTTCCCAAGCCCTTGCACAAGGTAAGTGTTATTGTTGTTTACCTTCAGAATGATTGCTGGCCCTACTTTTCAGGTTGCAACTTGCTCTTGTCAACGTTCATGACCCATACTTTGTCCCCAACTTCATGTCTATTGCAGATGAGAACAAATTTTTTTGTAGGAGTTCTTTTTCTTTGGCTGTTTGCTTGCTGTTGGCCTCTACTACTTGAGGATCCAAGCGGGGAGACTTGACTTGGAATTTCCAACTTAGGTCCTGTCAATGCTTGAATGATATTTGGCTGTGTGCTGTATACCAGTTCAAATGGACTTTTTCCGGTGGATCTGTTCACTTGGGTTTGGCACACAAGTAATGCAGTTGATAGCTGCTTATACCAGTATTCAGGTCTCCCAGCAGTGAGTTTGGCTAGGGCTTGCACAAGGCTACCATTAAGCCGCTCTACACATTCATTGGCCTGTGGGTGGTATGGTGTTGTGATGGTGTGTTTGACCCCATTCTTGGTGAGGTATACATTGATGTCTTTGGAGGTCAACTCTTTGCCTCCATTGGTTACCAGGAGTTCTGGCTTTCCAAACTTGCTGATTATTTCTTTGCCAATAAATTGTCAGACGTCATTGCTGGTGTGTGCCTTCACTGCTTGGGCTACTGGCCACCTTTTTGCAAAGTCAATGGCTGTGATGATGTATTTTTTGTTGTTGTGCTTTCCTGGCATGGGGCCCACAATGTCAAGAGCCCATACTTTGAACGGTAGTTGGGTACAAATGGGGAGTACAGACTTTGGTGGGGTTTCACTTTTAGAAAACTTTTTGCATACCTTGCACTGGTCTAACACTTCCTGGACATTGCAGTATAGGGTTGGCCACCAGGCTTTATGGTTTAGGAATTTGTACAGATTTTGGCTCTTGGTATGTCCAAGATCTCTGTGGTAGCAAAGAATGGTATCAACTTGTTGATGTGTGTGGATGTAGGTAATGGTTGTGCCATCCGTCATCTTTCTGTGAAGAGTCCTGTATACATCAGCAAAGAGATGTTCATTCTTGATGACCGGTTCCTTGGTGATATTGTTTGTGCCTGCAGGGAACACTTTGTCTTTTGTACGGAGCACTAGGAGAGGCCAGTCTGGGTCAAGCCCATTCTCTCCCCTAGAAGCGCAGACATACAGGCGGGACAGGGTGTCTGCCATGGCAAGTTTGACCCTGGGCTTATATTGGATGAGCATATTAAATCTTTCTAAGATTTTCATCCACCGCGCTTGGCAATGTGACAAGTTTGCCTGTGTCTTGAGATAGATGAGCGGCTTATGATTGGTTAATGCTGTGAATTCTTCCTGCTGTTCTAGGTAGCAGCGCCATTTGACTAGGCAGTGTACAATGGCCAGTAGTTCTTTGTTGTGGATAGGGTATCTACACTTGCCATCTGTCAGCTTGCGTGACCCGTAGGCTACGGGCAGGAAGTCACTGTCACTATTCTTAATTTGCAGAAATCCCCCAATGGATGCATCTGAAGCGTCAGTTTCCATCTGGTATTCTCTATCCTGTTTGGGGTATTGTAAGATGGGGACTGTTGTGAGTTTTTCCTTGAGGCGTCTAAAACAGAGGTCACGTTGGGGAGTCCATACAAACTTGGACTTGGCACCTGTTATGGCAGACAAAAGGGCGGTCAAGACGCCACAGTCAGGTATGAAGTGTTGTACATAGGCCATCATTCCCAAGAAGGTGTGTAGTTCTGACTTGTCCTTGGGGGGTGGCATCTTGCAGATGGCTTAAATTTCTGACTGTTGGGTTTGATGCCGTTCTTTGAGACTATGTGTCCCAAGAAGGGTAGTTGCTCCTGGAAGAACTGGCATTTAGAGGGTTTGGCCAACAGTTTGTGTTGTGCCAGGGTTGTAAAGACTTCTTCCAGGTCCTTGTGATGCTGTTCAACCGAGGGGCTGTAGACAATAATATTGTCCAGGTGCACTAGTGTGTGTTTGCCTATGTGTGGTGCAAACACTTTGTTTATGAAGGTTACAAAGGTGGATGGGTAATTGGTCATGCCAAAGTTGAGTACCAGGCATTTGTAGGAACCGTACTTGGTGCGGAAGGCTGTTTTGGGGATGTCTTCCTCCTTTGATACAAATCTGATTGTAACCTGCAGTTAGGTCAATTTTGGAGAAGACAGTGGCTCCTCCCAAGGCGTTGAAGAGGTTGTCAATCAGTGGCAGTGGGTAACAGTTCTTAATGGTGACTTTGTTTAAGGTGTGGTAGTCTGTGACCAGGTGTAAGGTACCGTCCTTTTTAGCCAAAAAGAATACGGCGGCCCCAAAGGGAGACTGTGAGGGGCGGATAAGTCCTTTTTCCAGTGCCTCCTTGAGATAGGCGCACAGGGTGTTGTCCTTGTTTGGGGTCAGTCTGTAGATGGGCGTGCCTTGGGTACAGCCCTCTTGAGTTGGATAGAGTGTTGGATGTGTTTCTCAGGGGGTAGCCCAGGTAACGCTTCCTTGAAGATTTCTGGATGGCGGGCCACAATTTCGCGGTCCTGAGACGTGGAGGTATCCTGGTGATCTTTGAAGTGTATGATCTTGTAATGTCAGGAGTCTCAGTCAATTGCCTTTGGGTCTTCCTTTTTGTCAAAGGTCTCAGTGATGCATACAAAGACGTGGTCATGTAGGAGTTGATCCACGGAGTCAGGATAGATCTGGTGGTTGACACCTTTGCGCTTGATGGTCAGCACTGAGGTTGCCCAGTCCACGTGAGGGTTGTTTCTCTGCATCTAGTCTAGCCCCAGTACAATGTCAAACTTAGGGAAGTCAATGACGGGACCTTGGATGGTGGAGTGGAGGTTCTTGAGCATGACGGAGAAGGGGGCAGTTTCCCTTGTCATGGCAATGTGGTGTTCATCAGCCAGGACCACATTTTTAATCCGCAAAGGATTAGTGGCCAGCTTGAACTTATCCACAAAGCTACTGTTGACTAAGGTTCAATCTGCACCCAAGTCCAGGAGTGCTGAGCCTGTGTAACTGCAAAAGCAAAAAAGGGTAAGACATCAATTTATTGGGATGTCTGGCAATGGTGTATAGTACCAGGTCTTCCAAGGGCACTTAGATCATTGAACATTGGTCTACGTCCTCAGGTTGGTATTCATTGTTGGGCAAGTCAGGAGTTGTGTGGGGAGAGCTTGGCTTGCTTAGTGCTCTCCCCGGGCTTTCCCCTCATCTTGGTTGCCTTGAGTGGCGGTGACACATAAATGGGTGCAATTTGACTGGCCATTACTTCCATTTCCATGCCCATTTGAACCCGTGGGTTTATGGTTAGTGTTGTTTCCGTTCCTCCAGGAGGTGGTTGAGCAGAGCGCCCGCTTGGATGGGAATCCTTGGGCCTTTCTCATTTCCCAGTCTGTGCCTTGTGCAGAGCGTTGGATGTTTGTTCCACTTTTTCTGCTTCACAGTACAGGCTTTGCAGGTTGGTTACCTGGTCCAGGTTCACATGCCTCATCACGTGCAACTTGAGGGCGTTGTAGTACATGAGGTGTGTAGCTGGGGTGTCAAAGGCCATGTTGGATGGGGCACGTAGTTGGAGTCCTTTGTAAGCGCGGGTGAGCTCCTTCACTGTACCAGTTTGGGTCAAGTTCTTCACTTGGCAGATGATCATTAGTGTGGTGTCCTTCAGCACAAATCTTGCCAGGAAGTCTTGCTTGAAGGTGTCCCAATTCTTATCAGTGTGTTCATTGTGCCACTTATTGCACCAGGTACCACTGTCATGGGTCAGGCAAATGTAAATCTCTGCAATCCAGAATTGCTGTGGGCATTTCATCTGAGCCAGCTTGCTCTGGGAGGACTAGATCCATGTGGCAGTGTTGTTGTTGTTGGCCCAAGCAAAGGGTTCCAAGGCGGCACTTTGAAGCCTTTGTGCTACATAGGCGGGCATGGTGGTTTCATCAGCTGGTTGCAGCATTGAGGAGGGAGCCTGAAAGAACCCTTGCGCAGACATGGCGTTGAAGGCGGGTAGCAGGATCACTGTTTTGGTAGAGAACAAAACCATCAGGTATCTTGGTACCAGGAGTATACAGAGTCTAGTCGGGCGGGAGGCCAGACATGATTCTGTCAAGGATTTGTTGGCCTCAGCGTGTGCGGGCAACAGGCAGAATTTTTTCAAGATAAGGTAGGATGGAGAACCTACCTGTGAGAGAGGGGGCTAAACTAACTAAGTTTGACTCCCATCCTGGCAAAACAAAACACCAGGATGCCGTCCAGTGGAGAACTGGAACGGCTGCTTGAAAGGGTGACCACAGGGAGGACACAGGTGACAACTGATGGAAATAGGCATTCAGTGCCATCAGTGCCAAACCAGTGAGCAGCCAGGGGGTACAGGCGGGGGCGGAAGGGGGCATCACAGAAGCGCACAAAGGTACTGGGTTACTCTTTTCTAAGACAGGTGGGGCAGACATTGGTACCTTCTTGCCCACAGGAGCAGGAGAAGCATAGTCATCATCATCCAGATCATCACAGGACAGGCTTTTCACCACGGCCTCCCCAGAATAAAGGAGACTACCAGGCAAACTCAGGAGGCTAGGGGGGCCTCACTTGCAAGCTGCACAGAAGAGGAGATTTTAGACCACAGGTCCGGTGAGATAGACCACAGAAGGAGCAAGAATGGAGCCAAAGAAAATGCAACAAATTTTATGACTGGGAGTATTATATTCACAATCTCCACAAAATTTGGGGGTGATTGGTGAAATTTTTATGATTGCAAGCAATAAATGGGGGACCAACCAAGGCAGCCACAAGCAAGAAAACAAGAGAAGCAGCAAAGTAGGATTGGAAAGCTTGGCAATGCGCGCAGGTGTCTTTAAAACAATCAGGGGCAAAAGCGGGTTCAAAATCAAAGTATTTAAAGCAAAAATCAAAACAAAGTAGGTTTTTATATTAATTTTTACTAAAAAAAACCTAGGTTTGAGCGTAAATCTTTAAAGCAAAAGTAAAAACCAAAACTTCTATACACTGGGGTCAGTTTAAAGGGTCCCAGAAGAGGGACTGGGTTCAAAACCAGGGGCTTAAAGGTAAGGGGCAAAGCAAAGACTAACACTTTAAAATTCTAGATGATGGGGAACTCAAACAGAAGCCCAACCAACAATAAAACTTAAAATTAAGTGTGTCAAAACTCCAAACTTTAATAAATTGAAAATTGACAAGCAGGGAACTCAAAGTCCCCTGGCCTTGTTAAAAGGGATGGGTTTGACAGATATTGGTCACATGGCCTCCAATGTAGCATCTGATTAGACATGGGAGAATTTTTGCTGGCCAGGGCCAGGGGGACTGGAGGGCTTCTATGTAATTTCTGCGACCCCCCCTGATTGGCTGGAAGGCAATGCAAGCATTTCAGATCTAGTTGACTTGGTAGTTGTTGATGTGGCCCCATTTAATTGGGTGTTCCTAATTGTCTTTAGAAGCGGACAATACCAAGCTAATAAATAGTCCAAATTAACTAGTGTTTCTTCCAAGCCAGAGCAACTAGAGCCGGGGGGTCCTGTGGGGTATGCCAACACAAATCTTTCATCCACTGTATGAGCTAAATCATTGAGTAAATTTAGTGGTTTTTATGGACTTTGTGCAGTCTTTTTTGTGCAACAAGGAAATACAGTCTTATCCAAAGCCAAAGGGGGCAGTGAATTTACACTACCTGTGCTACCAATGTTGTAACTGTGCTGCTTTAGCAGAGTTACACGGGGAAAATATTTAGAAGCTAGATAATAATCTTTATTGGGAGATAGTGATTATATAGTTCATGTGAATCAAGGATAGTAGGAACAAGATTGGTGATCACACGGCTGGATGAAAGAAGGGGATGGCTTGATCCTGATAATGAGTCAAGCGCCAAATCAAGGTATCCACCATGAGGAATCATCATTTGTTCCTGTTGATTGATTTGGTAATCCAAGTTGACTTCCTGGTCTGGCTTTGAGTGACCAGATAATTGGATTGCAGGTCACAAACCCGCTTGGTTGGAACTTTGCTGGCAGGTCAAGCCTGCGGTTTCAACATTAGCTAGGGCAATTATTTCCCTAGCGCATTGAATTTGAGGAGCTCCTGGTAAGCCAGGGCAGCAACCATCTTTGTTGACAACCCCAACTGGACTAGCAGCAGTTGCCATCATTTCACGTAGGGCGGCAAGTTCTTGCTGTAGCTCTGCAACTTGAGCAGTCAATTCAAGCACCTAGGGGTCAGGTTGAGGAGCTTCAGCAGGACGTCCTTGACTGCAAGTAGTTGTACATAGCTCTCAAATAGTGTCCCATATTCTTTGCTCTCAATCTGCCAAATCATCAGAAGGGAGAGAGGGCAGAACATCTGGCTTAGGCGTAGCTAATTCATTCACTTGACTCTGGAGTTTGGCTATAGCAGCAGCGGTGGCAGCTCTTTCTTGATCAAACACCGCACTGAGTTCATTAAGGCCATTAACAGCAAAGTCTGCTACCTGATGTAGTTGCTCAAATGAATACGTGCTGAATGCATTGAGCTGTTGCACAAGTTGTTTGAAGTTGGTGAGATAAGCGTTTAAGGTGGAGTCTAATTGAGTTTGCCAGGGTTGTTCTAGCTGGTGAAACTTGTGTAGACACTATCTCACATATTTGGGGATGAACTGGCGCATTTTTTTGATAGAATTAACCAAACAGGTCTTGGATGTAACAGAGTTGCGCTGATTTTCAGATACCAAGGAAAACAGGGAATGAATCCACTGTTGGTAGGCAGCAAACTGGTCCCAGTGATGAGTAACCGCTGCTTGCAGAGACAAGATTTCTTGGATGTGGAGCCCCAACACCATTTGATGGTGGGCCAAGTCAGGCTGCACAAAGGACAATAGTAAGTGCTCAGCGGAACCAGCTGCTGAGAGGAGATGTTGTGGAAATTGAGGATCCACAATTAATTTGTAGTATTCAGCCCAACTGAACTGCAACTGAAGGCAAGGGATGGCTCCTTCACAAGCTATCCCAAGGGCTACTGACATGACTTGTTCTAAGTCAGGGGTACCCATGGGGTAAGCAACTAGGCGGGGACCACTCCTGAGGTTCAGTACAATAGGGACAATAGATGGGTTGGCAATATCTTCCTCAATAGGAGGACTAGTAATTTCAAGTGAAGTCAACTCTTGTATAGGCGGAGGCAAAGGACCTGAAAACGTGGATGCAAAAGGGATAACCAAGGGGCTTACAGCCCCTGTAGTGAGCACCATTTTTGTTGTGTTCTGAGGCACGGCACAGACACACAACGGGGAATCCTAACCTTAGGATTGGATTTGTACTAAGTCTTGGTTATATGACAGGGAAGGCTATGTGTTTACCTTGCAGTCCTGGAAGAATAATCTCTACTAGTTGTGACTTGAGAGAGGCGCAGAAGTACAGAAGACAAAAAGACAAAAATGTGAATAGAACTTAATTTTATTGGCAAATAGAAAAATGGAATATATAGTGGTTGGCAATACCACAAAACACTACCAGGACAGTAGGATCACTTGCCACAAGCATGAGTGGGGCAAGTGAGTTGCGCAGAGTCAAGAACCTGAACAATTGTATTTCCCAATCCAGCCATTGACTCATTTCAAGAGGCAAAAGCAAAAGCAAGAGATTTGTCTTCAAAATGGCCCACCAAAGGCAAAATCAAAATATAGTGAATAGTGGCATTCACGACAAATTTGACCTGCTGATCCCTGCACAAGTTATTCCTTGACTTCAAACCTTACATGGAACTTCCCATTATGCCACCCCCTTGTGGCCTTGTGGCTTTCCCTATATAGTATATTAATCACAATATTCTACAATAAATGATACCTTATGCTTATTATTCTGTCCTTTCTATTAGACTGTTGTCTTCCCCAATTCCAAGTACTGAACTCTCATTGGTTCAGTTGCAACAGTGGTAGCAGAAGTAGGTTTACGACCTATTTTAAACAAAATTCCCCCAAGAAAGGAAAGAGTACAGGACGCATGGCTACTCCACAACAAGAGACATTCCTTGCAATCCCCAAGGGGGACATTCCCAAAGGTTATGTCATTTATCAAGATCAGCTAGTTCTTACCAGTGTATACAATTGGCTCCGCCTCAGGCAGCATGACACTAGCATCACCCTGCCACAGTTGGACCTGTCTCAATGTATGCTCAACCTCCAACTAGAGCCCTTCACTGGCGGTGTCAAAGGAGCTGACATTGTCAGTTGGCTTCATTACACCAAATCCCGCCTTTGTATATGTCAAGTGCCTGAACTCATGTGGGTTGCCACAGCATCTGGGCGCCTTACAGAGCCTGCTGCAGTGTGGTTTACCAATTGGGCAGACCAAGAGCTAGACGTCATGTGGGCCTTATTTTTGGACGCCGCAAAATCCTGCTACAATGAAACCTTCTCACCCATCATAGTGGTAACTCCTCTCTTGGCCATTAAACAGACAGGATCTGTCCCTGAACACCTTGCAGCGTGGCAGCAAGCCCTTGCCGCCGCTCTAGAAGCTGTCATCAATAGGAATGCCATGCTTCTCACTCTAATAGTCACTGGTCTCAAACCACATATCTGCAAATTGGTTCCCAGGGCTGTTGTACCTCCATCAACCACTGCTAAAAGGCCATTGTGGAGGCCAATAATCAGGCTTCAATGGGTTTCTGCAGACCCAACAACACACCACCTCAGACTTGTCCCACACCTGGCAGTGCCCACAATCAAGTGGGCTGCCGCTAGTCCTGCCAACAGGAGAATGGGGCTAAGCTCCCTGTGAGGGGGGAGCTCCAGCTAGCACAAATTGAGGACTTGGGGAAAGCCTGGTGGTTATAGATACAAGAGGTTCTGCAACCCCACTTGATCCCCACTCTCAATCTCTCCTTGAAAAGACCCTTGATTACAATGTGCACAACATTAAGACCCTCAATGTATTCCAGGTCCATAGTAACAACCCCACCCTCCAAGCAAGCCATTCTTCAAATAAAGCTACCTGCTTGGCCTATCCCTTACATTTTTGTGGGGACACCCACAAACTTTTGGTAGACACTGGGGCCAATCACACCATGATCAACCAGGAATTTGCAGACGCCCAGCAATTAGACCAAGTGCCTAGTCAATTCAAAGCAGTACAAGTAGACAACTCCAGCAGAGTGACAATTACCCATGAGATAATATCCTTCTCTGTGATAATGGGGAACATCCAGGTTAAGCTCTCTGGGCTAACCATGGTGGGACTCAGCCACAACGTCATTGCTGGTCTTGAATGACTCCAGTACAACTCTCCTATATCAAGTGGGATATGTCTGTAATCACCCTCAACAGAAATGGGATGAGTTGCCAAATTTATCCTGTTGAAATAAGAAAGTTACTCCATGGTACTGTATTTGTCAGACTCACAGAAACAGGTACATACAACTTCAAGGGGGAAAAGCTTGACTTTAATCAATGCTCAGTTGAAGTCATCTGCTCCAAACCATCTGCGGCCCCTCCCTTGACCACCACACCTCCATCAGCACTTGCAGCACTCCTTGAGGAGTACAAGGACGTCTTCAGTGAGACACTGGACCAACTGCCTCCTCCCCAAGAAATACAGCATGCTGTCCAATTGCAAGAATCACTGCCCAAGGCATGTATTCTCTATTGCTTGACACCAAAGGAAGATGAGACTCTCTGTCAGCACCTTGTAGACACATTTGATAAGGGCTTCATTTGACCCTCTCTCTTGCCATACGGGTCTGCAGTCTTCTTTGTAGCCAAGAAGGACAGGTCCCTTCAATTGTAACCAACTACTGTGCTCTAAACAAGGTGACAGTCAAAAACAAATACACCTTACCAATAATTGACAGCTTGTTTGTTAACCTTTCAGAGAAAAGGGCTTCAGTAAGATTGATCTCACTGCAGGGTACAACCAAGTTTGCATTGCACCAGTGGATTAGACAAAAACTGCCTTCCACACACTCTACGGGTTGTTTGAGTGTCAAGTCATGAACTTTGGAATGACCAACACTCCCTTCATCTTTTCCATGTTGATGAACAATGCATTTGAGGATTTGTCTGGAAAATGTGTTGCTGTGTACCTTGACAACATTATTGTCTTCAGTCAAGATCAAACCACACATCTCCAAAACCTCTGTGCTGTCCTTGACACCCTTTGGAAAAATTAGTTGAAGGCTAAGCCCTCCAAATGCAAATTCCTCAAGTTGGAGCTCTTGTTCCTTGGGCACACCATCTCTGCCCAAGGGATTAAGCCTGACCCCGCTAAAATCAAGGCAATCACAAGCATGCCACATCCCACTAATGTGAGCCAGGTGCATACATTCTTAGGCATGGTTGCCTACATGCGCAAGTTTATCCTCAATTGTGGAGAACTAATTACACCTCTCACCAAGCTCCTAAACACCAAACAGCGCTTCTGATGGACCCCTGCCAGAGATCAAGCCTTTGAGGCGTCAAAGCAAAGACTTACAACTGCACCTGTTTTGCAGTTCCCCAATTGGAACTGCCAATACAAATTCAAGACTAATGCCTCTGACAGAGCCATAAGGGGCGTGCTAAGGCAACTGCCAGAATTAACTCATTTTGCAAGTCAACTTACAATATGTCAATAATCAGAATTAAAAACACTTTAATATTGACAGCATTGAAAATTCAGAATTAAGTTTTAACTCATGCAGACTACTAAATGTTGACACCTTTTTAATAAGCAGAAACCTGTTTCCTGAACATTTTACTTAATAAAAATTAAGCTTCAAGATACTTTTTAGGGTAATGCGACAACATAGATTTTAAAAAGTCCATAAAAAAATTATACATGAATATTAAAAAAGTTCATAAAAATACACTTTTATTTTATTTTACTATGAAATTAGCTATCTTTACTATAATAAATTTTTCCCACTTATAAAAACAAAAAAAATCCAATACAAAAAAAGATACTAAATAAAAAGTTACATATTATAGAAAAATATAAAAATCAGAAAAAGTAATATAAAGCTTTTTCTATATTGAAAACTACAAAAACATATAGTTTACTAGTAAAATACCAATATAGGCCATGTAATACAGTCTAAAGCATCAAACTATAAATAGAAAATCAATGTATTTATAAAAACAGTATCATAAAAGATTAATGATTTATTTAGAATAACTATTTTTTAAAAAAAATATACTTAATATATAAGAACTATATAAAAAAATTAGGCAATACTTAATAAATTTAATTGAAAGCTAAACTGTGATCACCTGGTTGCCATTAAGAACTGTGGCAATCTTCTTGATGTATTCCTCAATCTCTGAAAGCTTATATTTGGCCTTGACAATGTCCTTAATCTTCTCTTGATACTGTTTCTCTTTGGTGGTTCTCTTCTTCTTGGATGGGCAGCTCTCAATATCTCTGATGGATGCAGCAGTATTCCCCTGTTGGACTTTGAGGTGCTCATAGAAGGTGTTGTATCTGGGCTTGATTCCAAAGGAGGACTTGATATGCTTATGACAGCCCTCCAAAGATGAAGTAGTTTTCATCTCATCTTTAAGAACTGCCTGGTAGCAGTTCCAGTTGGCTTTGGCTCTGGGCTTGCTCCGGCGCTTAGTGACCTTACGTCCAATCCACTGTGGTTAATAATATTCAATGAAAGGGTAGAAGTCACCATCATGTTTCTTGGCATATGGATCCTGGCATAGGAGCTCAAAGGCTTGTCCAGCATGCTCTGGATTTACAAAGGCTAGTGCTACAAACTGCTGAATTAAGAACTTGCACTTTCCTGATGTATCTAGATGGTGGAGCTTGCTGAGCTCAGGTAGACCCTTTAGTTGTCTGTTGACAGCCTGTTGATAATGGAAAAAACACCCCTAGACCTCTCCATCAAAGGTGTTTACAAAATTGTTATACTGGGCAGTTTCATAGTCCATGATTGTAGTTGAGGGTCCAAGTGCTTTATCATGAGCTTCTTTTTCTGCAGCAAGGGTGGCTTCATCCTTTTCATCATCATCTGGATTGGCTCTAGTGTTATTGCCAGGGGGACTCTTTCTATTACTGGATAGGGCTTTGATGCCCTCCTGAAGGATTTTAAAGGCCCTTGTGTAGATCTCTTCTGTTGCCCCAGGAAGCAGAAAGTAGGAAAATGGGAGCACCTTGCCTTCAATAAGGGAATGTACAATCCATAGTTGGTAAAAAAGGCGGGGGCATACTGCAAAGGTACCATCACATAACCAGGTCTCTGAATCCCTTAACTGCTCCAGGTTCTGCTGTGTAGCATAGCATATAATTCTTGCCTCTGCTGTAGGACCATCATCATGTAAAAGTAATACCTCATCACCATTGAACATCTTTAACTCCTCTGTCAAGACTAACTCTCCTTGAACCATGGCTGATTTCTTATGGGGGACTAGGTCACGGTGTTTGTCACATATGTACTTCACTAACTGGTCGCCGTCAGGGATGAGCTTCAGGTTCTCATTACTTAGGTGTGTGGTGGCCTTAACTGCTAGATCAGAAGCCTTGACATCTTTGGAGACTGGGAAAATTTGGTAGAGGTACCACTTTAGAAGCTTTTCAATAAGATTTATTAGAGCATTGTGTGTGTGCTATTCTTTTTCATTAGTGACTTTATCCCATCCTTCTGTATTGATCCTGGCAGCACAGCTTCTATCTTCACATACATAATGCTTGCTTCTTCCTGCTCTCTTCTGATTTTTGAAATTGAAAACATAGCCATCAAAGACTAAACTTGCACCTCCTTTGACAGACATTAGAGGGGAAAACTGAAGGAACTTCTTTGGGAGCTTAAACTCTCCTTTGACGTTACATATATTGTAAACCTTTGGGGGATCCCATGGGCCAATTGGTGCTTGATGATAGTCAGACAGTTAATCATCAGGATCTTCTTTATTGATACTTGATGAGGAGGATGGAGGTGCAGATTTGTTGGGCGGTGGAGGGGAATTATCTGGAGTTAGATTCTTGCGCTTTCTGGACTGGGATGAGCTTGATTCCTTGGGACTTGATTCCTTTGAGCTTGATTCATCTGGGCTTGGCTAGGGTTCTGGACTCTTGGGTATTTCTCTTTCTTCCTTGCTTGTTTAGTGGAACCACATCTCCTTCTGATTGGTACCAGCTTTGAGAAGAGGAGGGGTCAGGGGAGGGCTCTTTGCTTTCAGGGTCTGGGGTCTTCTCCTTTGTCTTCTGTTTTGTTGAGGGCTCTTTGGCTGTTTTTTTGTTGGGGTAGGGACTTTGGGCCTTTCCAGAGGCTTTGGGTACTTTCTTGGTTGACTTGGGGTTATTTTGTGGCTTCTTGGAAGATTTGTCCTACAATAATTAGAGTAGAGTTCATAAAGTAAGCATAATCATGTGAAACATGAATAAAATTAAATAACAATCACTTTTTTTATTTTTTATTATTAAGTAAATAGTTTATAGAAGTATGGAAAGTTTTTTTAGAGCTAGTTTATTAGTAAAGAATAGAAAAAACCCATGTTTGAATAAAAAGTCAATATTCTGGTAGTCACAGTAGTCAAAAATATTTAATTTAGTTTTTCAGCATAAAAAACGCTTTAATTTTGACGTCAACATACTGACAGTCAGCATTAAAGTGGAAAACACTATGTAAATCACTTATAAAGCTTGGTTAATATTTTCCGGAGTTGGTTTTTTAAGGCCAAAATTGATTATTTTTAAATTTAAAAAAATAAAGAGTTGCATATGTAACTTATGAAAACTAAATGATAGGGATTGTAGAGGGAAGTCTAAAGTACAGCGCTGGGTACTTTGGCCTGAATTACCTTACCATTGTATGTGTGCTTTTTGTTAAGCGGCAGTGTTTTACTAATAAATAAGTGAAGGTGTCGACATTCAGGCAGTCAGCGTTCTTTTATAGCAACTCTCCTGTTAAATCTTGCATAAATTATGTCACTTTGTTTGCTTAGCCAAACCCCTTTGTTGCAATTTAGGCGACGCGTTGATTTGACACAAAGTTGACATTATAATTATATATATAAATTCTAGTTTTAACATATGCGTTTTGGCTTAAGTGGTCTTCCAGAAATAAGCTATAGTTTATCCAGTGAGTTTAAAATAACAGTAAATATCTAAACAATACAAATAATGCTCTGAAAGTTGGCATATGTCTTTGTTCAATGCTTATCTTAATATATATTTAATAAAAACAGTAGTATAAAATATAAAAAGTAGTTATTTTTAGAATATTGTGTATTTTATTAAGAAATTTATGGATTCTTATTTGGGGTCAATATCCAGATATTACTTACTGTAGTCAACCTTAATGTAAAAGTACAAAGAAACTTACCTTTTCATAGTAAATTATATTAGTTTTTGGCTTAAAATTAAGACTTTGTTTAAATGGTGTTGACATTATGCCTGTTCCTTTTTAATTTTGCAATTCTGACTTAATAATTCACTATGAAAAATTAGCTTAGTTTTGGAAATGCCCAATTCCGGCAGATAAATACCAAAATAATGTCAACTTACTGATTGTCGACAATTTGTTGACATTCAGTAAGTTGACTTGCAGAATGAGTTAATTCTGGTGGTTGCCACGTGCTAAGGGTGGAAACTGACAAGGGTGTCTTCCTTCCTGTGGCTTACAAATCCAGGAAGCTCGCTGACTCAGAGCAACACTATCCCATACATGACAAGGAATTGGCAATAATTGTGCACTGCGTCAAGAAATGGTGCTGTTACCTGGAAGGTGCCACCTTTCTGCCCCTTGTCCTGACAGATCACAAGTCGCTCCAGTACCTCAATATACAGTCACACTTAACGCGGCACCAGGCAGGCTGGATTGAACATCTGTCTCCCTACCAGTTGCGCATTGAATACAAGCCTGGAAAGGAACTTGTCACAGCTGATGCCCTCTCCAGATTGTACGTAGCATCCATCATGGGCGACAACGGCTTAGACACAGACTGGCCCATGCTGTACCTACTGTTGCAACCAAGTTTCCAGACTTGCCCGCTAATGTATCTTACAATACACAGGGGGCGCTCGACAAGTCACACCTTGACGTGTCTAACAACAAGAGCTAATCTGATGGCAATGTCAAATGACGGGCACTTCCTCCTAATTAGGAGCACTGCCAATCCGACCTGTTGTTCCCTGCATGAGTTATTCCTTGGCTTCAAACCTTACATGGAACATGCCACTATCTCACCCCCTGTGGCCTTGTGGCTTTCCCCTTATAGTATACTAATCACAATATTCTACAATAAATGATACCTTATTCTATTAATTCTTGTCCTTTCTATTGGACTGTTGTCTTCCCCAATAGAATACTGAACTCTAATTGGTTCAGTTGCAACAAGAAGTTGTCTTCAAAGTAACAAGTTGTATCCTTGCTTTAGGGGTTAACTTTGCCCACTAAATAAAACATTTAAAAAAGTCAATTGTTTTATATTAAAAATGTAGGAATTGAAAAATACAACTACCTGGAGATTTCGCTATCTGGACTTTGATCTGGGTGATTGCCTAAGTTTGATGTTCTAGTATTTCCTTCAGAGATAAGTGGGTCATAAAAAATACATGACGCTGAGGTTTAGCCCAGCGAGCGAATTGCCTAAGGGGGAGAAAAAGGAGATCTGATGTGACAGCTCGGAATCTGGGTCCTTGCAGATAATTTCGTGACTCATCGTTGCACATTGGTGGCAGCTGATAATTTAAACTTTCTTGCAACTTTCTCTTACCGTAAGCCGAGATGAGCACCACCAAGTTTGATCGCTCCGTTCTGGAGCAGATGCTGACCAAGCGTTTCTTCTACGCCCCCTCTAACTCTATTTATGGAGGTACATATTTCTTATTGTCTATGTCCACCACAATTTTTTGGGGCTTTTACTGACAGGTTTTGACTTTGCTGGTAGGTGTGGCAGGGTTTTTTGATTATGGGCCTCCAGGTACTGCTTTGCAATCGAATATTATTAGCCTTTGGCGCCAGCATTTTGTTTTGGAAGAAGACATGCTTGAGGTCGATTGCTCCATCATCACTCCTGAAGAAGTCCTCAAGACTTCTGGTCATGTTGCTAAATTTGCTGATTGGATGGTCAAAGACCTTAAAAATGGTGAAATCTTTAGAGCTGATCATTTAGTTGATGGCTTTTTCGAAGCCAAACTCGAAGGAGATAGACTTGCAAGAGAGGCAGAGAGCGGGGAAGCCGTAGCAACTACCACTTCCACTGATAAACCTCCTAAGAAGTCAAAAAAGAAGAACGTTGTTGTTAATATTAAGCTAGAAGATTCCGTTAGAGCTGAATATGAAGAGATTCGTGCTAAAGTAAGGAAATAGTTTTACTCGTCTAAACGTTACAAGATGGACAACTACGGAGGCGAAGAACTTGGTGAAATCATCAAAAAATATAACATCACCTCCCCAGAGGCTAATAATCCTCTTTCCGCCCCAAAAGAATTCAATCTCATGTTCGAGACTGCCATTGGGCCTTCCGGACAACTAAAAGGGTAATGTATTTATATCTGTTGGCTCCTAAGCAATGCCTAGTTATCTTCGCCCCGAAACCGCTCAAGGACAATTTGTCAACTTTAAAAAGCTGCTTGAATTCAACAATGACAAAGTTCCTTTTGCCTCCTGCCATATTGGACGCTCCTTCCGTAACGAAATCAGCCCCCGCTCTGGTCTTCTGAGAGTCAGGTATTTGACAAGTGGTCCTATCTGACTTTTAAAGAGAGTTTATGATGGCCGAGATCGAACACTATCTGGATCCTGAAGATAAGTCTCACCCCAAGTTTGCTGAAGTCCGCTCCCGAAAGCTTCGCTTTTTGAGTTCAGCCACTCAGCTCTCAGGAAAGACCGACTTGACTGAGCTAGAGATTGGACAAGCTGTTGACTCGGTAAGGGGCTATTCTAATTTAACTTGACGCGCCAAGAAACTTGTAGACAACGAGACGCTGGGCTACTTCTTGGTCAGAATATATCTTTTCTTGATCAAAATCGGCATTAAGCCTGATCGCCTTCGGTTCCGCCAGCACATGGCAAACGAAATGGCCCATTACGCCTGCGATTGCTGGGACGCAGAGATCCTCACCAGCTACGGCTGGATCGAGTGCGTTGGATGTGCTGACCGTTCAGCTTATGATTTGACTGTGCATTCCCAAAAGACCAAGGAAAAACTTGTGGTGCGCAAAGCATTGGCTCAACCATTGGTTTACCAGAAGACTCAGCTCAACATCAACCGCAAGGTCTTTGGCTCCCAGTTTAAGAAGGATGCTAAGATTGTCGAGGATCATCTCAATTCCCTCAGCGAAGCTCAGCTCGATGAACTCAGCCAGCAGCTTCAGACAAGCTTAACCATCACTGCTTCTAACGGTACCAATTACGAATTGACCAAAGACATGCTGTCGATTGAGCGTGTCGAGGTCAGAGAGCACGGTAAGATCTTTCATGACGTAGCTAAGCTTCAGTGCGTGAGTTCACCCCCAGTGTCATTGAACCCTCTTTCGGTATTGGTCGCATTTTATACGCACTTCTTGAACACTCTTTCTGGGCTCGTGAAGAAGATGAACAGCGTGGAGTAAGAAATCTGCTTATTTTTTACTAACAGACAGGTCCTTTCCTTCCCTGTTGCTATTGCCCCTATCAAGTGTCTAATCTTGCCCATTGCTAACCGCGCTGAGTTCTCACCCATCATCAATGATATCGGTAAGGTTTTCTATAAGCACGACTAAGTCTCCAGGCCGCCGTTTAAGGAAGGCTAACCTCAGCTCCCGTGTTGATGATTCTGCCGCATCCATTGGCAAGCGCTATTCCCGTAATGACGAATTGGGTACTCCTTTCGGTATTACAGTGGATCAAGCTACTCTCCAGGATGGCACTGTCACTCTTCGTGAAAGAGACTCGACCCATCAGATCAGGGCTGATTTGGCCACCATCATCGGTATTCTTGTTGATCTTGTCTCTGAGTCCACCTCTTGGCCTCAAGTCACCGCCAAATACCCAATTATCTCTCAGCCTGATGCTGAAGAATAGAATTCGTTTATCAACCTCCATAGTCAAGCATTTGATTCCAGGTGTTTTGTTTGAACCCTTTTAGAAACCAGCAAACTGTTTTGTGTATTCAACTTTAAAGATGCCTTTTTATTTTAAAATGTTTGCATACCTCTAACAATTTGTCTATTCGGTGCCTAGTGTACTGACCGTTCAGTTTCACTATATATTTTGCCCTTTTTAATTACTGCCACACATATTTGTTCGTAGCAAGAGATGAGGCTTTGTCTATATTAAGAAATCACTAGCTTGATACTTTTTGAGTTAATGAAGGATCCAAGATATCTTAAGTGACAGATTCTCATAAAGATAACTTCCAATGGCAACTGTGATCATTGTAGCTGTGATATGCCTAGCTCAGATACAGAAAACATAAAATAACTAAGCCTAGATAATATCTTGATTTGAACTGTGGATTTAGAACCTGTCGGGCAAAATTTGGACTTTGGATTTGCCAATCCCACATTTTAAACCATTGATAAAGTGAACTTGAAGTAACCTTAATTCTTTGCCATCTTAAAACAGAAGCCAAAGGATCCAGTATAAACCCACACCAATCCTTTTAGGAATCACAGGCATTCTCAAAAATCACCCAATCCTATCAAAGGACAGCTAAAGTTATATGCCTAATGTTCACCAAATTAGACATGCTGAACAGTAAGCTCGACTAAAGTATACACTCACCTTGTTACATTTATTTTTTAATAGAAAGTTATCATGTCCTCATTAAACAACAGCCAAAACGATGAACTGCATCCTGGATTCAACAACATCACACAGGGGTATGACATGTCCACCAGGGGCAAAGTATCAGGAAGTGGCAGCTTGTCAGGATACCAGGCGCTGGGTGGGATAGCAGACACTGGTTCAGGCTGGGTGTAAGGTCGGAAGGCTTGGAGTAAGTTATTATAGACTAAGGCCATTAAACCAAGAATGTTTATATTTGTCAAGTATAAAAAGGTGGGCAAAGTTTGCAATAATAACTGCACTAAGGCTCCTAAGAGCTTATATGAAGTGAAGTAAGGACTAAGGCAATTTATTAAACCCAAGAAAACAAGGTAAAGACCAGTCTATATGACTGACAATTTAGTTAAAAAGTCAATTTCTAAGTCTGGAAAGTTGTCAGCACTAGCTGGTGAATTGAAACTATCAACAATTAAAGTGTGGGTACCACTAAAAGAATTTCCTAACTGATGAAAGATATAATCAAATGGAATCATGAAACTAGGATGAAAAGATGCAAGAATAAAGATTAAAGAGGAAATACAAGCCACAAAACCTAACAAGTACCTTTTTGGGGTGCAAGTCAAACAATCTCAACTTATTGTTGAGACTGGTAAACCAAGCCTTTTTATTGAGCTTTGGTAAAATGAGGTGTAGATTTGGAGTAAAAGTTTAACCTATAAAGATTAACTGACCATGTGAAGAAAGGAAAACATAGTTTGTGAGCAACTGCTTAACTAACTTTAAAAGTTAGGTTGGCATAAAGAAGACTTTGGAGGGAGAAGAAAGCAGTTACAGCAAGTGCTTAGTCAGTTTAAGTAAGCAAAAAGAAGGAAAACTAAGTCCAAAGCCTGGGAAATCACGTAATTGGGCGTATAGTGAAAGGTAAAACATTTGAAAACCAAATTATTAACTTGACATATAGGTCCCAGGTTCAAATCTGGTAGCGGAAAGGTAATGAGCTTTGAAAACAACTGTTAATCACTCTTAGATTAATAAAAGGCTTGTAAAAGCATAATATCAAAATCCAAAGGTAATTAAAGATAAGGGAGGAAAAGGAGAAGATAGTTGGTGCAAGGTGAGAAATAAATTGATAGTAGACCTGGGTAGTTTGGAGAGACATAACCAAATAAGATATTGAAGGAATAGCAGCTATAAATAAAGATGAATCCTGACACCAGGCCACCAGCCTAGAGGCAAGGCCCGCCTGTCATGAATGACATTTCAATACTTGTATTGAAACCCCAAGAGTTAAACCTTGGTTCCCAGGAGGCGGATCCAACCCTCCAGACCAGTCCAGGACCCGCCAATCCATTAAAGGACGGGCTCAAATCAGTAAATTACTCCGCGTTCTGCCGGCCTACTATAGAGGACCCTCCAAAGACTACTCAAGTCACACAAAGTGGACGGGAGACCGCCCACTTGTTAAATTGCAAACCCGAGTTAACGAGTTACTCCAAGACCCGCCAGTCTCCCAGAGACAATTCCTCAAATGTTCATCAGATTGATGCTAATCTTGAGCCACCAAAGACCCAAATCTATGCAGAGGTTGCAGCTTGCCTTTAGGAGGTTAAGACAAAACCTATTTTTAACCTTTCCAATGACCACCAGCAACTGCCAGTCTCCTGCCCAGAAGGGGTAGTGCAATTGGACTACTCAGGTGACATAGTGAACAGTGGCAGCAAAACAAAGCGTCGCCTTTCCAATTTGCCAGAACAGGCACAACCTGGATCTGCCGCCCTTGAGACCTCAAGCCAAGACCCATGTCCTGACAGTGCCTTGTCTGCAAACCTGAACCCTTCAAAAATTGAAGAAGCAAAGTCCCAGGGTATAAAAACCCTGGCAGTACAGCAAAGACCCCATTGTCATTTTTGATAATAAAGTTTTAGGAACCTTTGGTTTGAACAAATCTTACCCTATCTAGTTTTAGTGATCTTCCATCTTAATCCCAGTCAAGTAGACCTCCAGGCCGCTGCCCTCCCCCAAGACCAACCTGCCAAATTGCCCCAGGCATTATACCGTCCCCCGGGAGCCCCCTTTGGACCTGTGCATTTTACTGAATACCCCCCCCCCCCAACCCGGCCTATTCAGAGTACGGCTTGGAGACTATCCTCATTGCCAACCCCTTGGCCAGGACTAGAGAAACCAAATACATAGGTCGCAAAGGAAAGTGGTACAAAAGGCCGCCAAGATTGTTCAAAGACAAGTACAATTATCTGCCTGCCTACTTTGTTCCTATTACTCCTCCCTTAACCTCACAACCAGACCGCCCTCTGGAACCTACCGCTGCAGCCAAGACCACCTCTACCCAACTGTTTGGAGTACTCTACATTACTTTGACAGGTTTAGTAGATTTGGTGGTCCCCAACTCTGGACCCTGGTCCTTACTCGGGTGTTCTGTATCTTATATCATCAAGTTAGCACCCATTCTATGGTGGGCCCTACCTGCCGGCTCAACTGCACCTCACCCCAAGCCGCCCAATGCCTCTACCTATGACTGGCTTCCTGACACCGCCCCAATATTGGTGCCAACTTGATAATGTAAGAGAGTGAGCACCCCAGCATTGACAAGGACCAAAGGATAGAATCATAGAGTCTACCAGACCAGTAAGAGTAATGTATAAGACTCCAAACAACTGGGTAGATATGATCCCATTGGCAATAACAGAACCTTGCAGGCGGTGGGGCTGGGGATGTAAGGATAAAATGGCGAGCAGAACTATTTAAAGACACATCATAGGGATAAATCAAACAGATTGGCAGTTGCTTTAAAAGTACCAAGCCAAATTAATAGGAGTGACTGATTAATTTTGTGCCAAAATTGGCGTAGCAGAAGGCCAGCATGAGGACAAAAATCAAGAACAACATTTTCAAAGGAATCTCTGAGAAATAAAAAGATGCGGCTGGATACAGAGCTGGCCAGGGCACTGCCTGAGGCTCCAAGGCCAACTTCAGAAACAAATTAATCAAGAAATCAACCACTGGGGCCAGAAGGCCTAAGTGTTCAAGCATAATGAGGTTTGAGATCCTCAGTAAAATATTTTCTCAACAATAATAAGCTATCTATAAGCAAGTTTCTAGAGGAAGATGGGAACATTTTTAAAGCAGTTTAGGAGGGGGTTTCAGGAATGATAATTTGGACGTACCTGAATCCCAAACTATGGAACCAGGGTCAAACCCTAGACAAAACCCTTCACAGATACCCAGTTCCAAAGACTGGGAATCCAACATCCCACAACCAATTAATAAAGCCACTATTGACCCACCAGGACCCAAATTCTTAACTAAATCACAGGGTTTTGCAAGCAAACTGCTAGTGCAAGATGCCAGGGGTTTTCTGAGGTGCCAATACTTGGCACCAGCGGTTTTCTCAGTTAAATGCACAAGTCCCCCAATGAGAGTTGTTCCAAAATCTCTCAAAGCTCAGGAAATGGCACTGAACCCAAATGCCTGCCCAACCCCTGAGTTGTCAAACAGGAGGATTTGAAGTCTTCTTATCTTGAAGCAGCCAGTGGCAACCCATCAATGCCAAACATCACCCCACCATCTAAGACCCCTGATGCAAACCCGCTTGAGCTCAAGAAACCCAATCAGAAAATAAAGCCTGGCAGCACAGTATAAGTACCTTCCAGGCCAAGATCAATCCCCATTATCATTTTAAGATAAAGGCTATGAGATATTGGTTTCCCCAATTGCTGCTGTATTTTATCATTGTCATCTGCCAGTTAACTCAAAAATCATCTGATCCTCCTGCTGACCTGCCAGCTATTTATTGTCCTTCAGGTGCTCCATTTGATCCTGTTCATTTATGGAATGCCCCTTGAAGCCCAAGTACAAGGATTACACCTTAGACAAGATATTATCACAAGATCCCTTGGCCCAAGCTAAAGAGTTAACCAGATACAAGCAGAAGGGTCCTTGAAATGTTACTGAGCCCTGCCTGTTCAGAGATAAATACACCTTGCTCCCTGCCTGCTGATTAGAAATTAAGCTGCCTGTCATTCCAAACTGATGCCTGTATCTGCCGCTGAGCTTCCCCTGGACCATACCAATAAGCTATTTGGGATTGTATACATTTCTCTCACAAGAGCAATAGATACTATTCTCCCTGCTGCTGACTGGTAGTCATGGGTAGACAAGTTGATTCCCTATCTCATTAAGTTAGCGCCAATCCTTGGGTGGGCTCTGCTCATCCAGTTGGCAGCCTGCCAGTTCCCAACCACTAGTGGGCTTGCAGATCAGGGTTGGTTTCTTGACCAGGTGGGGGATTTTGCGGTATCTGCTTAGCTGGTGAGAATGTTTCAGCAGATTGGGGCCAGCTCTGAATGAAGCTTAATGCTGGCATAATCTGGAATTCTTTGGTGACAAGAAGTTCAAGCACTGCTATCTCCAATTAGGCTATATCACATAACTCTGTTGCCATAACTGGTTGGGCCAAAGCAGGGAAGGTCTAGATTTTTCAGGGCTATTTGAGCACCTCCAGCTTGGACCCGTTTTTTTATCAATGGCAGCATTTAAGTTGTATATTTTCTTTAAGGGTTTGACGGCAGTTCTTTGTTGGTTTCTGGTTCCATGAGGGTGTAATATACCTTTTATTTGGTTTTCTGTTTTAACAGGGGGTGACAGAAGGGGTAATTGATACTAGATATGCAGGAAAATAGTTGTACTTATCCCTAAATAGTTGTGGTTGGATGATGTATCAGATACCCTCACAGTTGACATGTTCAGGTACTCTAGTTCTGGAAAGAGAGTCTGCTAAGAGGATGTTTTCAAGATTAAGCTCTGAATAGGCCATTTTGGATAGGTATTTAAGTAAAATACACAAGGCTAAAGGAGCATCAGAAGGATAAAAATAAATCAGGATGGGAGTCTTCAGGTCCATCAGGTAGTAAGAAAGATGAAAAAGAACCTGTGATAATGTTTTAAAATGATAGAAATCAAGAACTATTTAGTGAAAATCTGTTTGAACCAAAAGTTCAACACAA
Organism: Entomophthora muscae; assembly: GCA_014839935.2. Classification (NCBI taxonomy): domain Eukaryota; kingdom Fungi; phylum Entomophthoromycota; class Entomophthoromycetes; order Entomophthorales; family Entomophthoraceae; genus Entomophthora; species Entomophthora muscae. The sequence continues at coordinate 45,734 of QTSX02003722.1, forward strand.
TCTTATTATCAGAATGACAATAAAGCCTTATCCAAGCTTGACAGGACATATATACTAATTTTCAGGCTTTATCTTTTTGGCAGTAATCTGGACTTTGGGCTGTCTGGCATCAGGAAACTGGGGGCGTCAGGAAGACTTTGGGTTTGAACATATTAGGATTGGCTGGTGCTGGCAAATAGACACAGGAAACTTCCTGTTTTTAAACTCTATCCCCAAGATCAGGCAACCCAGCCAAATTTTAAATTCACTGCCCCCTTTGGGTTTTGGATAGGACTGTCTTTCCTTGTTGCACAAAAAAGACTGCTCAAAGTCCAGCAAAACCACTTAATTCACTCAATGATTTAGCTCACACTGTGGATGAAAGATTTGTGTTGGCATACCCCACATACTCCTGGCTTTGGTTGCCCCAGCTTGGGAAGAAACACTGGTTAATTTGGACTATTTATTAGCTTGGTATTGTCCTCTCTTAAAAACAATCAGGAACACCCAATCAAATGGGGCCACATCTGTGACCAGAAAGTTAAATGAACCTGAGCTAGTTGAGGTGTCCTCCAGCCAATCAGGTGGATCTGCAGAAATTACCCTGAAACTTTCCAGCACCCCTGGCTTTGACCAGCAAATTTTATCACCCAGCCAACCAAATGCAAGCCAACTTAGTCATGTGATCATCCCCCAACAACCCACTCCCTTTTAACAATGCCAGGGGATTTTGGGTCCCCTGCTTGTCAATTTTCCAATTTATTAAAGTTTGGGTCTTGTTGCACTTGTTTTAAAATTTATAGTTGGTTAGATCTCATTTTTGGGTTCCTATCGCCTAAGTTTCTAAAGTGTTAGTTATATCCCTAAACCTTACCTTTTGTCCACCTGTTTTGAACCCCATCCTTCTTCTGGGACTCCTGAGACAAGCTTGAGTGTATAGCTGTTTTGATTTTTGCTCTTGATTTCAAAGCTTACGCTTGATCTTCAAAGTTTTAGTTAAGTTCATTATAAATACTTACTTTATATTGATTTTTCACTTTAAATTCTTCATTTCAAACCTGCCTTTGCTTTTGCCTGCTAGAAAAGACACCTGAGATTACTGCCAAGCTGTTCCAGGCCTCCTAGCATATTTTCTGCCTGTCTCCTTGTTGTGGCCCCCCCTGTTTGACAATATTCTAATTGTTTTACTTATAAAAAGACCATCTACCTTGCCCAAATTTTGCGGTGAATTTAACAATGATACTCCCAGCATTGAAGTTTGTGGTATTTTCCTTGGCCCCCTTTTTGCTCCCCCTATGGTTGACCTCACCAGACCTGTGGTTAAAGATCTCCTCTTCTGCGCAGCTCATGAATGAAGCCCCCTCCAGTCTTTTGAGCCTTCCTGGCAGTCTCCTTTATTCTGGGGAGGCCATGATGAAGAGCTTAACATGCAATGATCTGGACTTGAATGATGTTGGCTATACTTCTCTTGCCCCTGCGGCTGAGGAGGCGCCAATGTCCTCCCTCCCTCCCTGACCCATAGGAGAGCAACTCAGTGCCTTTGCGCGCTCCTGCAATGCCCTCTTCCGCCCCTGCCTGTACTCCCTGGTTACTCACTGGTTTGGCACTGATGGCACTGAATGTGTATTTCCCTCAGTTGTCCCCCATGTCCTCCTTGTGGTCCCCCCTTTGTGCGGCCGTTCCAGTACTCCACTGGGCAGCATCCTGGTGGTTTGTTTTGCCAGGATGGGAGCCAAACTTAGTTAGTTTAGCCCCCCTCTCTCACACAAATGTACACTAGTTTTAACGCAGATAGATGATACCTGCTGGCTGTCATTAGGGGCATTGATTTAGATTTCTCTGAATTCCCTTTTGACAAGAAGCTAATTTTGTGTAGGTCTGGGCTTTAGGTGGTGCACCTTTGGCTTTAAACCTGCTCTGGCCTTAAAAAACTCATTTTCTTTGTGGACTACTTAAAAATAAACACATATTTGATCAAAAAATGTGGACAGTCAGGCTTTTGGCTCTCTGGGCTGACAGGCTGCAGAGTGGTGGGACCAAGGTTTGATTCCTGATTTTGTTCTTGCTTTATGTTTAAAAGAAAATTGGCATTCATGATATGAACTTTTAATTTTTTTATTCATTAATGACAAGATAGACATTGGTTTTGTCTGAAGTGAGTTAGTTTTTCTATTTTTGACAAAGAGTTCAAGCTCTACAAACTTCATAAACTTTTATTTGCCAATGAAGTATAACAAAACTAAAATTATGGGTTTGATTTCTCATATTCAACCTATTCCCCTATTGAATATGTTTCAATATCTTTTATAACGCCCTCTCAGGGAATTATTGCCCCAATTATATCACCAAATGAGTCATTGAATGGCTCACCAACTGTCAGGGACCCACTTGAGAGGAAACAAGTTCCCAATCTGGTGGGCCAATGCCCCTATGTTAAGTCCTGTGATGACTGAACCAATGGGTACCAAGACCATAGCAAGGTGGTCAAGGTGACCCAAATAGGCAAATCTACCCATCATAGAGCTAAACCAACCCAAAAGGTAATACCCTACCAGGTATGTCAACAGGTAGAAGGAAGCGTTGGGTCTAACTAGCAAAGGTTCAACTGGAGGAGGAGGAGTGGTAGTACAACCATAATGGAAATTTTTTACCCAGTGGCCTGAGGGATACTTGAACCAGCCATTGGCCAAGGACTCCTTCTGGTGGAAATCATCAGGGGAGGAGTTATGCCAGTCAGTGGCAGGAGTAGGGTTTTCAAGCCTTAAGACAACCGTAAGCAGAAGAACTAGAAACCAGAACAGGAATAGAATTCCTTTCATGGTTTCAAATAAGGTAGCAGAAGATAAGTGTGGGAAGATATAGAATAAAAATAAGTCTTTATTGTTGGAACAAGTAAGAATGATAAGAAATGCTCACTTAAATATCCTCAAAATAGAGGCTGATATATTTAAGTGGTTATTGGGGAATAAGAGAGGTTTACATGAAATTTATGATTAAAATTAATATCTTCTTCATGTACTGATAGAGCTGAAGCTTAATAATATGCATAGTAACATAATGTGTGTAGAGGAACCAAGAATAAGCCACAGAACTGATCATAGTTAAGCGGTTATTCTGAAGAATATCAATGAATTTCAAGTACAGAGCTTGACCTAAAGATAGGAAGAGCGGGTCCCAGAGTGGAAGCGGTAAGTGACGTTGCTTATTAACCTATTAACTTTTTTGAAGTTGTTTTTGAGTTTGAAAGCAAAAACCAAATGAATGGCTTTAAAATAAATAGGTAATGTATGAATACTGGTTGAGTTTTGACTAATGTTAACCTGGATCTTAGGGTTTTGGATTTGATCCCTGTCTGGTTCCTTTCCAGAGGTTAAATTGGTGTCTACAACTTGATTGCTGGTTTCTTTGGATTTTCTGTATTGAAAGGCAAAATCCAAATAATTGATGTAGTCAGGGAAAAAATCCCCAACACCAACCAACCAGTAAAATGGTGGCACTACTATCAGTTGACCATCTATTACAGGGATCAAATAATCCAGATCCTAAACAGAAAACAACTTGAATAAGCCTCATGACCTAAGAGGAACATTAATCAGATAAGCCCCATGACCTCCATGACGTACATGAACAGTATGTGACTTTCCATGATACTATATATTATCCTATATTTATATCCATTAAGTATCATTCTCTTCTTAATTTTCCCCTTTATCTTGTTTATTATACTTCCCAGAAGTATATACACAATAAATATGAAAATTATCACTTTGTTTTGCTATCAACTTTTCAAGTTGATTGTTAATATTTGAACCTCAGAAAGATATTCCTTCTCTTCATTTCCAAGATAGCTTTTATAGTTCAAAAGTAATTTTTGTTGTGAATCACACAATTCAGGCTATTTTGATTTTGTCAGGAGCCAATATGTGCAAAGCCCTAGCTGTATTTAATTTTTAATTCAATGGTTATCTCATTTTTCAGGGCCTAGTAGGTCTTGACAGGTCTCTATAAGAAACAACTTACACAGATTTAATATAAACTTTTCAAAATCAACTAAATCCAACTTTATTTTATCTGGCTAAACTTAGAATGATCACAAGGGGATCATTGTGAGCAACACCTTTATACCATTCTAATGGATTCTTTAGAATCTTTCTAAATCTTCTAGACAGTCTTAGGGACACTGCTGGTGATATCAGGCTGGGGTTTTGGGCATCTTCTGAACAGCATGACTCATGTTTCTTGGTAAAATCCTGCACATTGGGCTTTGCATCCGTGTTTTATCTAAAAATAGCTCAGATCAATTTTCCTGGTGTTTGGCTTCAAAATGTGTGAGGGGGTTTAAATCTGTTTAGTGGTTGCTGAGTTATGATCACATTATATTTACATCAATTCTTGTGCCTTGGTTGCATATTTTTGTAATTTTGCACTGGTTAGGAAGTTTGGCTGCCAGCCAAACTTTAGGAAGCCATAACTCATTGTCTAGAGCAGCTAAGAGAGTCATTAAACTACCATTGTGATTGTGGAGAGCATTAAAGTTTTCCCAAGGCATTTCTGTAACACAAGATGTGTCAGGGCGTTTCCTGACATTATTCTTATATATGACAGCAGACCAATTTCCACACATTAAAAATTCAGTCACCTGACGTTTTCTGATCCTAATGCTGTGCCTGAACTGTTAATCTTCCGTTCTTCTAGTGATTAATTGCCACTAATGATGACTATATAATTATTGATTCCCCAATAAAAAATATTAATTTTATCCAAATGTGTGTTATTTTTGTTTACTTTAGCATACATTTTTATTTTCAAAGAAAAAACTACAGTAGTTTTATAACCTGTTGAGATAAACAAAATCAGCTCAGTCTAAAAAAATTGAAAATCAAAGAATTTATATTAAGTTACAATAGATTTGGATCCACTTTTATTTTTTTTAGACTTAGATAACTTTTCTCTCTCAGCAGGTTATAAAGCTACTGTACTATTTTATTTCTCCCAGGAAATCAAGGTACCAATCTCTTACTTTACCCTGAAGGCTAAAATCTGGTTAGTTTGAACCTTGAATATTTTTTAAGAAAGATTTCCATCTGTGTTGTCTCAGATGTTGTACCCAAGACCTAAACATGACAATTCTTCAGAAAACCAACTTGGTTTTCTTTTACCTCAACAAACCAAATTTTGGCTAAAACTGATTATAAGTTCTTCTCAGCTGAAGTTTACATTTAATAAGATTTTCAATCTAAATTTTCTTAAATTTAATTTATTTAGTTCTAAGAAAAATGCCAAAAGGTTATTTGATTATGGCTGTTGAAGCAATACTAAATTCAAACTTTTTTCAGTTTACATTTTTGACATTTGCTATCTTGCTGACTATTTATAATAGCTTTGCAAGATTGCATGTGCTGCTTGGGTGTTGTGTATTCTGCTTATTACTAGTCTCAGTAATCTGAAACATATACTCAAACATGTTGCCTAATACATTTGTTGCCACCTAGTCCAAGCTCCATCATTGTCACATCCTTCAGGGATGGGTAGAAAGAGTTCTTTGTGAGGGTTAGCCATGTGGCCCTTGCTCCATATTTTCTTTAGAGAAAATTTCTTAAATATATGATGTTAGTAAGCGCTATCATCACTACCACTGTTGCAACTAAACTAGTAATAGTTTAGTATTTATTTTGGGGACAACAATAGTTCAGAAAAAATATCATTGATAAGATAGTTTTTTGCTAAAAATAGCAAAGATTCCTATATCAAGGTAGCAATCCATGGGACAACTAAGAAGGTGGTATTGTTCTTAGAGTGAAATGGTAAGCTGCGTGATTCAAGGAAATATGATGAGGATATAATAAACAAATTGTGAGTTGCTTGAAAAGCAGGAGGCCAAATTGGGAGGACGGGTTCAACATCTTGGATCCAATGGTGGTGTAGCAGAAGATTGAGGTTAAAATTGTCAACAAGCAAATGACTTGGGAAAATTTGAGAAAGATTTGGAAGGCATTGGCATGTAAAGAGCGGGCCAAGTCGCGGCCATGGAGTCAACAGCAACCTTGACGGCCACAAAGGCTAGTCTTTCAAGGACAGGGGCAAACAGCCCCAGATAGGCCATCATTTTGGGATAAACTTTATTTTATTTCTGAGGAAAATTAAGCTATCTAGAAACAAGTTTCTAGAGGGGGAATGGGAAAGTCTTAAGGGAGTTTAGGATGGGGCAGGAGGGGATTCCGTGGCTTCTGATTGGCTGGCGAGAATATTTTCAGCAGTTGGTGGTCCTGCGTTGGAATTCAAGTTAATGATGTCATAATTCAAAAAAATTGGTGACCAGCGGGTCAAGCGCTGCCATCCCCAAATAGTGTATACTGCGTAATTTTCTTGTCATAATTATTTAGGGAAAATATGGAAGGTCCAGATTTTTGAGGGCTATTTGGGCAACCCCAGCTTTGACCCATTTTTGTCTATGACAGCATTTAAGTTGTCAATTTCTTTTAGGGGTTTGGCTGCAGTTCTTTGCTGATTTTGGGTTTTATGAGGGCGCACTATTCCTTTCATTTGATTTTCTACCGTAACAATTGTGATGACAATCCAAATAAGGTGTGAACAGGTATGTGAGAAATGGGGAGCAATAAATAAGAAATAAAACCAAGCTCTAAAACACAATAAAGATTGCAGTTTAAGCAACAATCCTTGGGTAGGTCAAAGGGAGAAAGGAGCCAATTGAACACTGCAAAGCAACAGATAAAATCAAATGACTGAAATTACCAACAAATTTTGAACTTTATTAGATTAAAGAATGATAAAGCAAGGTCTTTTACAACTCTTGCATTTATTTAAGGGATAGGATGGGATTGAGGTGATATATTGATATCACAAAACCAATCAACCAATGATATGAGCGGATATTAGTGCATTTGTTGAGGCAGGAAGATCTTGACAAATTTTGAAGGGACATAATAAAAAGGAAAACTGAACCAACTAAAATTGGGAAATCTGCTTTGGTGTCAGGAAGCCATTCATAGGTAGAGGCATTGGGCGGCTCAGGGTGAGGGGCAGTTGAGCCGGCGGGTAGGGCCCACCATAGAATGGGTGCTAACTTGATAATATAAGATAAAGATCGGCCAAGCAAAGACCAGGTTCTGGAGTTGGGGACCACAGAATCCACCAATCCTGTCAAAGTAATATAGAGCACTCCAAACAGTTGGGTAGAGGTGGTCTTGGCGGCGGCGGGTTCCAAGGGGCGGTCTGGTCTTGGGGTTAATGGTGGAGTCATGGGAACAAATTACACTGATAGGTAGTTGTACTTGTCTTTGAACAATCTTGGCAGCCTTTTGTACCACTTTCCTTCATGTCCTATGTATTTGGTACTTCTAGTCCTTGCCAAAGGGTCAGCAATGAGAATGGTTTCCAAGTTGTACTCTGAATAGGCCGGGTTGGGGGGTACTTGGTAAAGTTCACAGGTCCAAAGGGAGCTCCTGGGGGCAGTATAATGCCTGGGACAATTTGGCAGATTGGGCTTGGGAGGGGGTGGCAGCCTGGTAGTCTACTTGACTGGAATTAAGATGGAGGATCACTAAGACTAGATAAGGTAAGATTTGTTTGAACCAAAGAATCATAAAACATTATTATCAAAAATGACAATGGGGTCTTCACCGTACCGCCAGGGTTTTTATACCATGGGACTTTGCTTCTTTGATTTTTGCAGGGTTCAGGTTTTCAGACAAGGCACTGGCGGGGCATGGGTCTTGGCTTGGAGTCTCAAGGGCGGCAGATCCAGGTTATGTGTCAGGATTGACAATTCTCCTCCTCTGGAACCCCAGGCCCAAGAGCGGGAATCAAACCCAGAACTTGGATTCCCCCAGGCCGCCGGGCTTATGGACCGCGGGACCACCCGCCCGCATTTTTCTGGGGTTGAGCCCCCGCAAGCTGACGCTGAAGATGATGGCCCACCCAGTGAAACAGATTGAGCCGAGGAAATTATTGCACTAAGTGGAGTGCTAATCATGACACCTAATGGAGGCAACCAGGCAACAACTATTAGCTTCATGAGTTTGAAGTCTTCACCAGCAACCAATCAAGAGCCAACCCAAGGAAGAGGCACCAGCCCGCGGCCCAGCCCCATGACCATGACGCTAAAGCAAGATAATCAGGTAGCCAAATCAAGAATTTTGACCAATGAAAGAACTCCCGGGCCAAGCGCCATTTTGCTGCCTTCAGACCCAAGTACCCATTTCCCCCGGCCCAGCTTACCCCAATGCCCTGATGAACCCCCCATGGAAAATTTTAAGTTTGGAGGTGGGGTGCTATATAGACCAAAGGACCCTGCGCTCCAAACTTATTGCCACTTTTGAATAAAGGTTTTGTTACTTTGGCTTATACAGCTAATGCCATATTTTGTATTTGCTGTCTATCAGTTCAGTTCAAGATCTCCTGGCCCTCCTGCCCCTCTGCCCACAGTTTTCTGTCCACCTGGTGCTCCCTTTGGGCCTGTCCATTTTACCAATTACCCATTAAAGCCTGAATATAAGGATTACACCCCAGAGAAAATCATTGAACTTGACCCATTAGCCCGCATCCAATCTGCTGTCAGATACAACTGCCAAGGCCCATGGATATTCTCTACCCCCAAGTTATTTAGAGGAAAATTCAACTACCTCCCGGCCTACAACGTTTATATGGAACCACCTGTAACACCCAAACCAATGCCAGCCTCTTCCCCCGACCTGCCAACCGACCCTACCAGCAAGCTTTTTGGTATAGTGTACATCACCCTTACTGAGGTGGTGGACACCATTGTACCGGCTGCTGGCCTGTGGTCTTGGTTAGGAAAGTCTGCTTCTTACCTCTTAAAGTTAGCCCCTCTCTTGTGGTGGGCTCTGCCCACAAAAAACCCGGCCCAAGTTACCTCCAAAACCAGCGGGCCAGCCGCCCGAGAGTGGGTCCCTGACATTATGGCAATCTTTTTAAAACCTGGTACCCTGATCCCCAAGATGTTGTTATTTCTTGGGGAATCTTGTATGCTTTTGTTATTGATAATCATTTATTACACCTATAAAATGACCATGAACCTGATCTCTTCTACGTGGAAGAGCACAAACCCAAACAAACTGAAAAAAATTGACACTGCTGCCACCAATACCAACAAGCCCTCCTCTCAAGTGCAAAATGTGATTGTGAACCAGTCCCTCACCAAGGTAGAGATGCCCCAGATGGGAAAGCTCATGCTCGAGGAAGCCCAACGCGCTATGCCAGTCCTCTGCTTGCACTTCCAGACCAACGCACCCTCATATGCCAGCAACACCGAGAAAATACTGGGGGTCGCCTCCATGCTCTCTGGGGACGCTCTGGACTGGTTTGGCAAAGCCACAGCAGAAGATGTAGAATTTTGTTTGGACTATGCCAAGTTTGAGGCTGATCTAATGGCAACTGGGGAGGATCAAGACACCAGATACTACGCCCTGAACTCCTTGCTAGAAATCTGCCAAGGCTCTTGGCCCATTCAGGCTTACATTGACAATTTCCTTAAACTAAAGACCCACACTCAACTTGAGGACAAACTGTCAGCAATCATCTTCCAAAAAGGAGTGAACCCAGCCATGAAGGACCTACTAAAGCACCACCCGCCCACTCTTGGCTTAGAAGTCCTGATTCCATTGTGCAAAGGCCTCAGCATGAACCAAGAGAATGCTAGGCCCTCTAAGACCCGCCCCACCCAAACTGCCACACCCAACAGAGGGGGAATGACCCCTGAGGAGCTCCAAAGACACTACAGAGAAGGTCTCTGTTTTCACTGCCATGAAGCAGGGCACTTGACTAGAGCCTGCCCAAAGAAAACCCCTACTCCCATCTCATTGGCCCAAATAAACACTTTTTCCCAGTCTTACAAGTTCATCCTTTTATCTGTTAACGTTGGGGTAACAACCCAAAAACTAAAGGCGTTCATTGACACTGGAGCAGATGAGAGCTTCATTGACGCAGACTTAGCCCAAGAACTAGGCCTGTCTGCCTCTGAGAACTGTCTACAGATCATCTTGGGAAATAGCACCAAAGACACAGGATACAAATGCAAGCAAGAACTACCCTTGATAATAGGAAACAACACCTATCCCTCATCCCTCATATTGTTGAAAGGTCTACTGCACCCCCTCATCCTTGGGGATTCCTGGTCAGACAGGCATGGCCTCATCCTCAACTACCAAGAACAGAACGTCACCTTAGGTGATAAAGGTACCTGCAACATTGTTACTTTCTGCACCAATCCCAAAGAACCTACCCAAAGGCTCATGACCATACAGATCAAACCAAGCATGGGAGTCCTACCTGCTTCCCTAAGGAAATAGACCCATGTATTCAGCAAAGAGGCGGCCACTTGCCTCCCTAAACACACCAAGTAAAATCATGCTATTGACCTCCTGCCAGGCACCAAACCCAAACATAGTCCCATTTATAGCTGCAACCACAAGGAGCAGCTGGTTCTCAAGGCGTACATCAAAGACATGACCAAGAAAGGTTTCATCCGCGTTTCCAAGAGCCCTTGTTTATCACCAATGCTGTTTGTGGGCAAGAAGGACGGAGGCATGCACCTGTGTGTTAATTATCAGAAGTTGAACAATATAACTGTTAAGAACTGCTACCCCATACCTAACGCTGACAACTTGTGCAACGTACTGACGGGCGCCCAGGTATACTCTAAGATTGAACTTAGAGATGCATTCAACCAAATCCAGATCAAAGAGGGCAACAAGTACAAAACAGTGTTCAAGACCAGGTATGGACTCTAAAAATACCTGGTGATGCCATTTGGACTATGCAACACCCCTAGCACCTTACAGCGCATGATAAACACAGTATTAGGCAAATACCTTGACCAGTTCTGTGTGGCCTACCTCAACAACATCCTCATCTATAGCAAGACCCATGAAGAGCACTTGCTCCATCTAGACCTGATCCTGAGCAAACTCTCCCAAGCCAACTTACACACAAAGCTCAAGAAGTGCGAGTTCTTCCAACCAGAAGTAGAGTTCCTGGGCTATGTAGTGAAAACTGGAGGTTTTGCAATGGCTCAGGATAAAGTGGACACTGTGACTTCCTGGCCAACCCCCACGTGCCGGAAGGACGTCAGAAGTTTCCTGGGGTTAGCAAACTACTGCTAGGATTTCATCCAAAAAATTTCTCACATCACTCTGCCTCTGACCCGCCTGTGCTCTGACAAAGTCATCTTTGCCTGGACCCCAGAATGTGCCACCGCCTTTGAGACCCTGAAACTTGCCTTCACCTCTGCCCCTGTCCTAGCCATGCCCAACCCATCCAAGCCATTTGTTTTGGAAACCAACGCATCCGACTTTGCAGTGGGTGGGGTCCTTCTTCAGGAAGGAGGGGATAGTATGCTACATCCTGTAGCATATTACTCCAAGAAGATGCTGCCTGCAGAAGGAAACTACCTGATTTACAACAAAGAGATGCTAGCCATTATGAAGACCTTGAAACATTGGTGCTGATACCTCTGTGGTGCTGAATTCCCAGTAAAGGTCCTGACAGATCACAAGAACTTGGTCTACTTCTTTAAACCACATCATCTTAACCAACAACAAGCAAGATGGGCTTTAGAACTGGCCAACTACACCCTGATCATAGACTACAAACCAGGGAAGGTGAACATAGTACCAGACGCCCTGAGTAGAAGATCTGACCTGGCACCCACTCACATGGAAACTTGCAACCACAACACGCAAGTACTACTGGACCCAGCTAGCCTAGGTATTCACCTGGGATTGATGAAGATCAGGGCCAGTAAACCAGAAGTGCTGAAGGCACAATCACTTGACAAATTCACCAAGACCATGATTGCCGACCTTTCAAAATTCTTGGATTGCCCCCACTACCAGAAAGGCTACTCATTGAAGAGAACAACACTAATGCTGCACAACAGAATCTTTGTGCCAGAAGGAAGCATCAGGACCAACATCCTGAGAGATTATCATGATTCTGAGATGGCCAGACACCCAGGGAGACTCAAGACCCTCCAGAGCATTAGAAGAAACTTTGCCTGGCCAAAGATGGACCAAGAAGTAAGCGCGTACCTGAAAGGATGTGAGAGCTATGGACAAACCAAACCCCGCAGAAACAAACCTGAAGGACTTCTAAAGCCCTTGGACATACCCCATGGACCATGGAGATCTGTCTCTATGGACTACATTGTCAAACTGCCACCATCCCTCTCCTTCAATGCAATCCTAGTCATGGTAGACCGCTTCACCAAGATGGCATACTTTGTACCAACCACCAACCATTGCACAGCCAAGGAGACTGCCCAACACTTCCATGACCGCATACTCACCCAACACGGGACGCCAGAGGAGATCATCACAGACAGAGGACCCCAATTCACGTCAAACTATTGGACACAAGTAATGAAAGACTTGGGAATCAAGTGGTGTGTATCTACCTCCTACCACCTGCAGACTGACGGCCAAACCAAAAGAGTAAACCAGATCCTTGAACAATACCTTCAATGCTATGCCAATGCCAACCAGGACAACTGGGCCAACATGCTTCCCATGGCTCAGTTTGCATACAACAGTAAAGACCACACATCCACAGGAATGTCTCCATTCAAAGCTAACTATGGGTTTGACCCCACCTGGGATCCCAAGATTGGCAAGAAGGAAACTAGCACCACTGGACGTTCCTGGGTCAAGCGGATCCACAGCACACAAAAAACATGCTTGACCAACCTGAATTGTGCAGTGCAAACTTACAAGTGTTGCAACTGAACCAATGAGAGTTCAGTACTTGGAATTGGGTAAGACAACAGTCCAATAAAAAGGACAGAATGATAAGAATAAGGTATCATATATTGTAGAATATTGTGATTAATATACCATATGGGGAAAGCCACAAGGCCACAAGGGGGTGGCATAGTAGGAAGTTCCATGTAAGGTTTGAAGCCAAGGAATAACTTGTGCGGGGATCAGCAGGTCAAATTGGCAATGCTCCTAATTAGGATGAAGTACCCGCCATTTGATACTGCCATCAGATTAATCCATAATGTTAGATACGTCAAAGGGTGGCTCATTGAGCGCCCCCTGTGTATTGTAAGATACATTAGCGGGCAAGTCTAGAAACTTGGTTGCAACACAAGGTCTTTGCTGACCAAAAACACATAACAGGCCAATCCTTGCAAGTTGGGGATGAAGTATACCTGGACTCCCACAATGTGCCCCTAAATGTCCCCTGTAGAAAGCTAGCTCACCAAAGAAGTGGCCCCCACAAGATCATCAAACTGGTTGGGGAAGTTGCTTACAAGCTTGACCTACCCCCTCTTGGAAGATTTACAACGTGTTTCACAGATCCCTGTTGTTCAAGAAGGATGGGAACTTGCTTCCCCACCAACAGATTAAGACAGCCCCCCACCCATCTAAACAAACCGCGGTGAGGAATATGAAGTTGAATACATACACGGCAACCAAACTCACTACCAAAAACCCCAGTACTACGTCAAGTGGAAAGGATACCCACTAGAAGAAAGTACTTGGGAGCCGCTGAGCAACCTGACTAATGCCCAAGAAGCCATCCAACTCTACCTGAACAAGAAGAAATGGGAGGGAGGGAGATTGGGGAAGAAGGGGATGATGTCAGGATTGACAATTCTCCTCCTCTGGAACCCCAGGCCCAAGAGCAGGAATCAAACCCAGAACCTGGATTCCCCCAGGCCGCTGGGCCTATGGACCGCGGGACCACCCACCCACATTTTTCTGGGGTCAAGCCCCTGCAAGCTGATGCTGAAGATGATGGCCCACCCAGTGAAACAGATTGAGCTGAGGAAATTATTGCACTAAGTGGAGTGCCAATCACAACACCTAATGGAGGTGACCAGGCAACAACTATTAGTTTCATGAGTTTGAAGTTTTCACCAGCAACCAATCAAGAGCCAACCCAAGGAAGAGGCACCAGCCTGCGGCCCAGCCCCATGACCACAACGCTAAAGCAAGATAATCAGGTAGCTAAATCAAGAATTTGACTAATGAAAGAACTCCCGGGCTGAGCGCCATTTTGCTGCCTTCAGACCCAAGTACCCAATTCCCCCAGCCCAGCTTTCCCCAATGCCCTGATGAACCTCCCATGGAAAATGCCAAGTTTGGAGGTGGGGTGCTATATAGACCAAAGGACCCTGCACTCCAAACTTATTGCCATTTTTGAATAAAGGTTATGTTACTTTGGCTCATACAGCTATTACCATATTTTGTATTTGCCATCTATAAGTTAAGTTCAAGATCTCCTGGCCCTCCTGCCCCTCTGCCTGCAGTTTTCTGTCCACCTGGTGCTCCCTTTGGGCCTGTCCATTTTACCAATTACCCATTAAAGCCTGAATATAAGGATTACACCCCAGAGAAAATCATCAAACTTGACCCATTAGCCCGCATCCAATCTGCTGTCAGATACAACTGCCAAGGCCTGTGGATATTCTCTACCCCCAAGTTATTTAGAGAAAATTCAACTACCTCCCAGCCTACAACGTTTATATGGAACCACCTGTAACACCCAAACCAATGCCAGCCTCTTCCCCTGACCTGCCAACTGACCCTACCAGCAAGCTTTTTGGTATAGTGTACATCACCCTCACTGGGGTGGTGGACACCATTGTACTGGCTGCCCGCCTGTGGTCTTGGTTAGTAAAGTCCGCTTTTTACCTCTTAAAGTTAGCCCCTCTCTTGTGGTGGGCTCTGCCCGCAAAAAACCCGGCCCAAGTTACCTCCAAAACCGGCGGTCCAGCCGCCTGAGAGTGGGTCCCTGACATTGTGCCTGCTCTGGCAAATAGAAATGGCAATACTTTGTTCCGACGCCACTGTTCACTATGTCACCTGAGTAGTCCAATTGTACTACCCCTTCTGGGCGGAAGACTGGTAGTTGCTGGTGGTCATTGGCAAAGTTAAAAATAGGTTTTGTTTTAACCTCCTTAAGGCAAGCTGCAACCCCTGCATAGGTTTGGGTCTTTGGTGGCTCAAGGTTGGCATCAATCTGATGACCATTTGGGGAATTGTCTTTGGGAGGCTGGCGGGTCTTGGAGTAACTCGTTAACTTGGGTTTGCAATTTAACAAGTGGGTGGTCTCCTGTCCACTTTGTGTGACTCAAGTAGTTTTTGGAGGGTCAGGGTTTGATTCCAGGGGTTCCAATGTTGGTTTCAAACTCCAGTATTGGCATTGGGCAGGTTGGCAGCAGGTCCTTCACCAATCTCCGTTAGCCAGGTTACATCTCCTTTGTAAATATGGGTCGTCATTGACACCAATTTGACGGCAGACTGACAACTATTCAGGGAATTCTCTGTAGTAGGCCGGCAGGTTGCGGAGTAATTCATCAATTTGAGCCTGTGACTTAACAGGTTGGCGGGTCCTGGACTGTCCTGGAGGGTTTGATCTGTTTTTTGGGAACTGGGGCTCAACTCTTGAGCTTTCAATACAAGTATTGAAATGTCGTTCATGACATTTGGATGCAATTACCACTTCTCCTGGTTGCTGTTGCACATGATATTTAATCAGGGATAACTCTTGGGTGGGTTAGATGGGGGCAACTTCAGAATAATTCCAAAAGATTAAATTGAGGGCTTTTATTGGGCTTTTTCAGTAAACATTTGGATAAATATTCAAACATAATTTGGTGAAAATGCCCAAGCATTTGGCAGGTATTGGAGTAGAGGCCTAAGGGGGAGGCGTAACTTTACAATGTGCTAAATGCAGACATATGAGAAATTTTCATCATAATAAGCTTTACTTCTTATAAGAAATATGAGATTTTGCGACAATGAGGGAATCAAGATGTGATATGGGATTGAGCCTGTCATGAGGTGATTGGTTGTGCACTTACTATGTATTGTGAAATACAGTGGCAACTGAGATGTTGATTCTAGTTGCAACACTAAGGTGAATTATTAGGCATGTCATTATTTCTTGAAATTGTGGTTAGAGTGTTTAAATCAAGACTATTATAGTTTTGTCAGTTATTGTAGTTTTTTAGATAATCTAAATAACTAAAAGTTTATTGTAACCTTCTTTAATAAGAAAATTAAATTGATTCCACTATTATTTACAATAATCCTGTCAAATTCAGAACATGTCACAGATACAGTTTTTCTGGATGTGGCTAGGCCAAAGTGCCATCATTCAAAAAATGGGCTCTGAAGCCCTGCCTGATTGCAATGATAGTAGATTTAAATCTAATAATCAATTATAAGGGGGTGATGGCAAAGAAAATTGTGTCTTAGTGGTGTGCAGATACCCTTTACTTGATTTTACCAGCTTTGACTGCCTGAGTGTGTCAGGAATGACAATTTGGATGCTCTTAAATCTCAAAATATGGAACCAGAGTCAAACCCTGGACAAAACCCTTTGCGGACTGCCAGACCCATGGACTGGGAACCCAATAACCCACTACTGATTGATAAAGTTGTTACCAGTCTGTCAGAACCCAAACCCTTAGCCGTCCCGCAGGATTCTGCAAGCAAACCGCCAGTGCAAGATGCCAAGAATTTCCCCAAGGTGCCAACACCTGACACCGGCGGTTTGCTTGGTAAAATGCACAAGTTTCTCAATGAGAGTTATTCCAAACTCCCCCAAAGTCCCAGTGAAGGCACTGAACCTGAAGAAGCACCCAATACCTGAATCAACAAACAGAAGGATTTGAAGTCTTCTCACCCCAAAGCGGCCAGTGGCAGACTGCCAGTGCCAAGCGCCACACTGCCATCTGAGACATCCAATGCCAACCCGCCTGAGTCCAGAAAACCTGATCAAGAAGTGAAGCCTGGCAGTGAGGGATAAATACCTGCCAGGCCAAGACCAAAACCCCATTGTCATTTTTAAATAAAGGTTATGAGATATTGGTTTCCCCAATTCTTGCCATATTTTATCCTTGTAATCTGCCAGTTCACTCAAAGATCATCTGGTCCACCCGCCAACCTGCCAGCTACGTACCGCCTGCCAGGTGCCCCCTTTGGTCCCGTCCACTTCACAGAGTACCCCTTAAAGCCTGAGTACAAGGACTACACTGCCAACAACATACTAGCCTGGGATCCCTTGGCCAAAAATACAGAGTTAACCAGATATAACCAAGAAGGCCCTTGGTGCATTACCAAACCTCGCCTGTTCAGAGATAAATACAACTTCTTTCCTGCCTACCAAATGGACATGGAGCCACCCATCACCCCCAAACCAATGCCTGCCTTTGCTGCCAAGCTCCCACTGGACCATACCAACAAGCTTTTTGGAATTGTATATATTACTCTCATAGAAAAAATATATACTATTGTTCCCACTGCCAGTCCATGGTTGTGGGTGGACAAGTGAATGTCCTACCTCATTAAGTTAGCACCAATCCTTTAGTGGGCCCTGCCCACCCAGTCCGCAACCCGCCAGTTCCCAAACGCTAGCAAGCCGGCCAATTAGGGTTGGTTCCCTGACAGAGTGTCAAACCCTGACTTCATAGAAGATCAGGTAACAGCTCACAGAAACATTATTGGTGATACCTGTAAGTTTTCTGAATACCAAATACAAGGAGTCTACCTCATCAAGATATATCCAAAGGCTTTAAGTATCACTATTTCACACAAACTACCTTAGCATCTTGATATTTTTAATTCAATAAAGTATCTTTCCTCATGATTCATTTATTTCAATACCTCCTCATAAGATTTGTAATAACAAGATAGTTAGACTCTGCAATTTTGCCACTCTGAAATTCTGGAAATCTTCCTCTCCCTGCTGAAATTATTCCTGGAATTTCAAAAATTAAGTATGAACCCATCTATACTGCTGATTCCTTGGCTGTGAATTAAATCAAAGCCTTTCTCTTCTATCTCTGCATTGTGATATGTTGCCCTTTGCCATATTATATCTTTAAGGGTTATCATCTTTGAGTAAATATGCACTGCCTCCTCCTCATCAGAATGTCATCCTTATTTGGATGTATGTTCCTATTTGATCAATTATGATGAGCTCTCACTCTACTTCACTTTGCCAGAGCACAGATGAAAAATAAAGTAGAGTTTTGTTGCAACCAAGTTTCCAGACTTGCCCGCTAATGTATCTTACAATACACAGGGGGCGCTTGATGAGTTGCCCCTTGACAGATCTAACAACATGGATTAATCTGATGGTAATATCAAATGGCGGGTACTTCATCCTAATTAGGTGCATTACCAATTTGACTTGCTGATCCCCGCACAAGTTATTCCTTGGCTTCAAACCTTACATGGAACTTCCTACTATGCCACCCCCTTGTGGCCTTGTGGCTTTCCCCATATGGTATATTAATCACAATATTCTACAATATATGATACCTTATTCTTATCATTATGTCCTTTTTATTGGACTGTTGTCTTCCCCAATTCCAAATACTGAATCCTCATTGGTTCAGTTGCAACAGTTTTATAATTTATGAATCATTTCAATATGTTATATCTATTCATTTGAATGATAAATGTTAGACCAACTAAGCAAATAATATGATAAGTATGTTTAATAAGATTAAACACTAGCCTTTACTGTAAATTCAGAACCTAAATGTAAAAATGCGGGGTTGTCAAATCCTTGGTCCAAATTTTGAATCACTTTTGCGGGATGGCCTTTTTTTAATTAAATTGAATTCTTTGTATTTTTATTTGAATTTTAAAAAATACAGGAACTCATAGACACTTTGCAAAGTTCAAGTTGAGCTGAATATTTCCAATGGACAAAATGAATTAACTGGAATCAGATTTGAAGCATTCAAATCCATCAACCATTTTCATTAAGTTATATATGTTTTTTGAAATTGCGGGATTGTCAAATCCAAGAACCAAATTTCAAATCACTTTTGAATGCCTCTAGTAAACTCAAATAATAAATGCAGGAACTGGAATCCAAATTGAATGTACAGTAAGCACACTAGGAAACACCAACCCAAATCAAGAAGCTCTACCACAACTAAAATCAAATGAAAAATTCAATCTCAATAACCATAATTAGACATAAAAAGTTATTAAACTTTAAAATCTTCCAAAACTAGAAAGGATACAATATTATACACTTCAAATCACAGATATAGAAACTCTGCTACTATTCAAGGCTAAATCAAGAGAAAATAACTACTCACAAATCAACCAATAAATCCAAATAAATACATATTTAATCTAAAATATATTTTTTATTTTATTTTTATGGACTGTCAATTGCATTCCCAACCTGCTCCTGCACCAGCCCTGTAGCCGTACTACAGTCACTGCTGAGCGTTTAGCCAAATAAATGCTCCAAAATATAAAGATGTTCTGTTTTTGCTGTTTATTACATATAGATAGGTTTGTTTGGAATTCTTTAGGGAAAGGTTCCTAGAAACTGGATATCTATGTTTAATAAAAGAACAGAATACGAATGTTTAGTTAGGTTAGGCTAACTAAAAGAATTGAGGCAAGATTGGCCAAATCAATCTTGGGGACTAGGTGTCTCAAAATGGGTTAGTTAATCAGGAAGATTAATTAATAAATACAGGATATAATTAATGAGGATTTAAATATATTAAAATGGCCTTGACTTTTTCAAGAAGTTTGGTTAAGGTTAATCATGGGAAACCCCCGGAATTTGGGTTAAAAGCGCCGTGTCAGCAAATTTATTGGGTTAGAGGCGCCGCCTGGGGAAATTGCTGGGCGCTGTGGTGGTGCCTGGTTTGAGCTTTGAAGCAGTTTAATGGGTTTTAAAGGCGAAACCCCATTAAATGTGAAAATAACTAAATAAAGGCAAGGATGCCTAGGAATTCAGGTTTGATCAGCTGGTTCCCAGTTGGAACACTGATAGCTGAGTTTAGGATGTGCAATCCACAGGGTTTTAGCGCTGGGAGCTGGGGAAGCTCCATGCCAAATTGGTACATTGGGTTGAATGGAGTCAGGTGACTTCTGCCCATTGTAGGTCAATTCTCATAGGTTGAGAATTGTTGGTGATCTTTCAGGTAAAGATCTATGTTGGATGACTTGAATGTCATAGGCCACGTGACGCAAATCATTGATTGATTCAAGAACTGGAGGGGTTTTCAGCTGTGTATGCCCCAAATGGTATATAAGCAAAAACAGTTAAACATTAATAAAATATATTCATTGTCGGTTTTGACGCTTTCCCCTCATCTATTTTTCAATTATCATGCCTTCTTTGTTAAAATTTGAGAGAGCCAAGTTTGGGGTCCTTTGTGGTGAAACCGCTGCTGCAAGAAAGGAGGTTCCTACAAGTACATTGGAAGAAGCTTGGACCAGCCTGGAGGTCACTAATACTGTTCCTGCCAAATCTTTAGTAGAAGTAAAGGCTGCATTCAAAGAGCTGTATTCTAATTACTTTGCAAAGGAAGGGGACTCCCGTCCAAGGGAACCAAATTTATGATTGGGATGCTTGGAACTTGTTGATAGGATGGGATGAAATCTTGCATCAAGTAAAAGAGATGGCAAATTGTGAAATTGAGGCGTTGAGAGCACAAGAGGAAAAAAACGTTGAAATCATGGCTTGTTGGCGGGATGACAATAAAGTGTTATCCGAGAAAATTGCCTCCCTGGAGGCAAAGCTCCTTGAAGCTTTGTCCCAGGAAGGTAACAGCAATAAGAGTTAAGGGCAGGATAATGGCAGGATGGACTGGTTAGGCCTGCATCTGTCACAAGCCTGCCGGGCAGCCCGTCTACGAGGGCGTCCCAGAGGGTCCAAGAACAGACCCAGAACCCAACTCAAGGGGATTCATGCTGATACACAGGCCTCCCAAGGTGTCAGCACCAGCCAACCACCTCCTGCATCCCAAGCCCAATCAACCAGCCTGAATCCAAGACAGAAGCCACTCTCAAGGCCTGCTACCAAAGTCTCCTACACCAGGGTCACTGGGAACACTGAGGTTACTTACACCTCCACCGTTTACCCAGTTTTCACCCAGCCCCACACTCTTGACCCAAGAGTTGCCACTTCCTGCCCCCACGTCTTTGACACCACCTACAAGCCATTGGCCACAACTGATGAGCCACCTGTGCCTGTGTCATATGCCATCATTGACGGCGCCACTGCAAGCAAGCGTGATCCCACCTTCTACACAAAGGTACCTGTCCCCTGTGTTGAGCCTGGTAGCCAGGATGCTGTGGTACCTGCCAAGGGCCAGTATCAGTTGACAGATAGTGAGCGTGAAGCTCTCCTCAACTGCTTGAACAGGGGAATGACGGTTTGGGATATTGTGTCCTGATTTGGTGTCACGGCCAGGTAGATTGCCGACATCAACACCAAGTATGGCAATAACAGGTGAATTGCAAAATCTTCCAAAGCAAAAAGACAGCCAAAAATCCTTCAGCCTGTACACATTGACGCAATCAAGCAGTGGGTAGCCAAGGATTGCCACCGTGACACACTTGCTGTCCAATCAATACTCGCCACAGAGTTAGGACTTTCTGTTTCCAAAACCCTTGTCTACAAAACTATGGTTGATTTAGGCTTCTTGTGGAAGGTGCTTGGAGTTTCTCCATACAATAGGAACAGTGAAAAGACCATCAAGGATTGACACATTTATGCCAAGACATATCTGGCACTAAAGGAGACTGGGAATGTCCAGTTCTTCTATATTGACAAATTGTCGTTTTCCTCCTCACTCAGGTCCAGGCATGGGTGGGTTGAGAAGGGGTCCAAGGACGGTGTAGCCCATTGTGCAGCTGTCTTTTCCCAGACCTATTCAATGGTTGCGCTTCTTGGTCCTTGCAGGTTAGATCAATACCAGATGATTAAAGGCTCCCATAACAGCAGGATCTTTCTTGATTTTCTCTGAGCTGTCAAGGAGTACCTTTGGATAAATTATAGTGGCACAACTAATGTTGTTGTGCTTGATAATGTTGGGCTCCACAAAGTGAATCTGGTTGTGTCTGAGTTCCCCCCCATTGACAAGAATAGCCACTCCTCCAGCCACCGCCTTGCTGATTGTCCAATGAGGCTTCTCTTCCTCCCGTCATATTCCCCATTCCTGAATCCAATCAAGGAGGTGTTTGGTTGGATCAAGAATAAGGTGAAACAAGCCTTCCTCAGGACACTGAGGACCTATTCAATATTCTTGAGGTTAGCCAATTTGCAATGCCACCCAATGTGGTGGCAGCTTTCTATGAGCACTCAGAATCCTTCCTTCCAAAAGCCCTGGCCTCCAAACCAATCAGATAAATGGGCTCTCCGGGTTTAATTTGTTTTTATTTTTATTAATTTTGTTTTTATTTGGTCTCAAAAATTATTATTTATATATAATAATGTGACGTTTGATTGTATTAAGAACATATAAGAATACATAGAAAAGGTAAGTAAAATTAACTATACTTGGTATGAAGAATATATTTTTATTATAATGCATTGAATATTATATTGACTTTTGCACTAATAAATGAATAAATTAAAAAAAGATAGAAATAGAATTATTTTATTTAAATAATTGTTAATTGTTGAGGGCACTTTGGATTTTTTAAGCCACAAATTAGACCTTGCGTGTCATCATAAGATCCTTGTTATTTCAGTGCCACTATAGCCACACGACACGGCAACCAATGATTTTTATGTATTCCTTACTAATTTGTACTTAGGATGCAGTTCAAGTATATCAAAAATGTTTATCAAATCATATCACAAGGGAAAGGTAACTCAAGTTCTAAACAATCATTTGTTTAGAACAATAGTGGAGCGGGTGCATGATGCAGATAAATTCAATTCTCCATGTTTATCTTTGTGATAAATGGACCCGTACTCAACGAGTAGTAAATAAAAACATTTTTAATTCTTTTTTTATTTGATGTATTGGCAACTATAACTTATGTCCTTTAATATACTTAGATATATTAATATTATAATTTACATACTAAAATTTAAAATATTAAAAGTAAAATTATAATTATAAATCTTAAAAGTTAAATATTAAAGTTTAAATAATCAAAATATAACAATTTTATTAAATTGTGATTTATTCAATATCAAAATATTTGATATTAAAAATTTTAATAATAAAATTAAAAAAACTAAAAAATAAAATAAAAATTTTAAGTTGCAAGGGAAAATGATTTATTAGGGGGATGCAAATTGCAAGGGGAATGTGATTATTCTGGGGAATTATACCCCAAAATAAAATTTTCTACTAATGCGTCCAATTGGGACCACATACTCTTCTGTATGTGGTGGATGACTCTGGCGCCAATTGCTAGAGGGGTGGCGCTCAGCACCCCAGTGGTGGCCAAACGTCTTATAAAAGGCAATTGGGTTAGTGAATTGACTAGTAGGTTTTTTGGGGGGCACATAGTACCCGTATAGTGTTGCTATTGCAAATGAGTCATATAGGACGTGATCAACTGTCCTGTATCCCCGTGGTGTCTTCTGTCTGTCGAGAGCTACACGGCATATGTCAATCTGTATAGGTACACCTTCTAATTTTTTCACGTTGGCTTTCAATATTCAGTGGAGCAGGATTCCCATGTACACTGTGACGTGGATTTGTTGCAAGGTATACTTTTCTGAGAACATGCACAATTTTTTGAAAGTTTGTACTAACCTATTAATATAGGATGTTTGGTTAAATTTGAAGAGGGTTCTGGGGGCACCCAACTTGTATCAGCCCCCCAGGCCTTGGCAAACAATATCAATAAAGGCTTAAAATTATTCACGAGGACTGCATCCCTGACTTTATTTGATAGAGCTTTAAAAATTTCATTAAAAATTGCAGATTTCAGATATTCATTTCCTATTTGAAAATTGGTTTTTATTAAAAAAATTTGTATTTGTTGATATTTGTGAAGGGGAACCTTTGAATGCTTTCATATATGTATTCATTGAAGTTTAGTTTGATATCCCCGTGAGTTTCATTCATTTCTTTGATTTTGATATTTGATCCTAGTTCATATGCTTCCCTTATCCATGGCAAGCACCCCGCGGGTGGTATATATTCCCTATCTTGAGCTTCACTATTAAAAAACATTTTCATATTCTGTTGAACTATTTTATTTATTTGATTTTTATTTATTTCTTTTATAGGGGCCACCAGTGACTGGTAACCTCCATAAAACCAACTTGGCGTAAAAGCCGCCACTTCCACAACCTCATCCCCATCCCTGGTGATGACTAAAATAAATATAAGTTAAACATAAAAAGACTTACTAATTGTTTCCCCTGTGGCTGAGGGGGCCACAGGGGCCATATCAGCGAACTTCATGAGCGTTGGATGCTCTTCATTAATTTTCTTAGGCTTAATTTTTCTTATTTTTCTTGCAACTTGTGCTTCCTCTTGATTTTCATTTGATAAATCTTCTGTATTTCTTGAAGTGCTTCTGCTTCTTGCTTGTGTTTCATTTTCATCTGTTTCCATTAGGTCGGTTTCCTCTTCATTGGTGTTGATTTCCTTTTGAATTTCTGTTCCTTCAATTAGTTTGATCTTCTAATTGTTTTCTTTGGCCCCCTGCCTGAACTCCCACAAATTGTAGGCTGTGTTGTTGAACTTTAGACTTGATAAAATAGTTCCCTGTAGATTAAGTAATTTTTCTTTATTCTTTTCATCTATAATATTTCCCAACTTATCCAGAGCATCTTCTTTTGACTGTATCAGTGGCTGGCCCTTGTTACCCAGCTTCCCTGTCACTATTTCCCTGATATTTCTTTCTATCTCAACAATCTTTTGAAGGTGTGCTTCTAATTTGTTGATTATGTTATAGATTGTTGACATATTGTTTGAATTCCATCAAAAAACTGGTTTTTATAGTACTATGTTCAGCGCATACATATTTTCATCATCATTTATAAATTAAAGACAATAAACGTAAATATTGGATTAAAATATTGCAATTAGACGTCAACTCTTGATATTTTGATATTATGTACATAACTCAATGTATTCTGTTTAATAAAACCCACTGTAAACTAGGTCTTTTTCATTACAATTTAAAATAAATTGACTGTGTTTATATTAGAGTGCCATTAGCGCTTAGTACAAATATTGAAAATTAGTGCATTTTACAGCCTGTATATTTACCTATTGGTAATAATTATGTAAACTATATAGTCAGATTTTGCAAGGTAATAATAATGTAATGTGTTAATAGAATACTGTGTATTGTCATTAATTGGCTGATTTTTTTGATGTGGCAATTGTGCATTTTCTGATATTTCCGCACTAGTATCCAATTGGTTGGTTTCACATCCAATCACACAGGCAATAGGAAAACAAGCTGCCACCCTGACCACATCCAGTCTTGGGGTGGCGGCTTGTTTTCCTATTGCCTGTGTGATTGGATGTGAAGCCAACCAATTAGATACTAGTGTGGAAATATCAGAAAATGCACAATTGTCACAGCAAAGAAAATCAGCCAATTAATGACAGCAAACTGTAATTTATAACACATTACATTATTATTACCTCGTAAAATCCAACTGAAAAGTTTATAGAATTATTACCAATAGGTAAATATACAGGCTGTAAAATGCACTATGTATCAATATTTGTACTAAGCGTTAATGACTCTCTGATATAAACACAATCCATTTTAATAAATTACAATGAAAAAAAGCCAAGTTTACAATGAATTTTTTTTAAAAAAAGCATTGAGTTATGCACATAATATCAAAATATCAAGAGTTGACGTCAAATTGCAATATTTTAATCCAATATTTACGTTTATTGTCTTTAATTTATTAATGATGATGAAAATATGTATGCTCATAATTTTAAGCTATTCAAAAATGTACAACATTGTTTTAATTATGGCAAATGTCAATAATGTAAAAAGAAAGTATTATTAATTGTAAATTGAAAGAGAGATATCAATTTTAATAAGTTATCACAAAGAAAAAATTTATTTACTAATCAAAGGATGGGAAGGTAAGTGAATGGGCAGAATGAACATTGCCTTCATCTGCGCCTGTGAAAGGGGCGGCATCAGAGATAGTGGGGAGGAAATGGGTGGTGCTTTGGGAGCTGTGGTTGGAAGGCAGGTGGCTTGATGGGGAGTTGGGGAGGCAGGGTTTGTTGACTGGGAAGGGGCAGCAAGAGCAGTTTGCTTCAATTGCTTGAATTCTTTCTCCATCACATATACTGGCTTGACATAAAAGATGGACTGGCGTGGGGGGAGACAGGGGTCCTTTCTGGACTTATCACTATCACTTGCATAGAGATGATAAGATCAAATAAGTCCTGGACAGACGCGGAAGAGAAAAGCTCATACCCCTTATCAATCTGGGTGCATAGTTTGTTGTAGGTGGCAGGCTTCAAACGCCTGAGGGTGGAACCAAAATTGTAGAGACATACATCTGCAAGATGCATGTTGGCGTAGTTGATGGGGTAGGACCAGCAGGTATGCCCCACAGCCCTGATTTCTTGGGTAGCCCATTCCTGCTGCTCCATCTCTGCACTCAGTACAACTGTGTGCACAGGTTTTGTGTGGCCCACTCCTCCAGCATGGCCTTGAGCTCTGTCTGGTAGGCATACCCATCTGCGGTGTTTGATAGTGCCAAGTAATAATTGACGCCCAATGGGGAAACTGCCAGTAAAACCCCAACAAAACAATACAAGATTGGGCTGCACTGTCAGGGAACCAACCCTGACTGGCCAGCTTGCTAGCGTCTGGGAACTGGCAGGTTGCGGACTGGGTGGGCAGGGCCCACCAAAGGATTGGTGCTAACTTAATGAGGTAGGACATTGATTTGCCCAACCACAACCATGGACCAGCGGCAGGAACAATATTATCTATTACTCCTGTGAGAGTTATATATACAATTCCAAAAAGCTAGTTGGTATGGTCCAGTGGGAGTTCAGTGGCGGAGGCAGGCATTGGTTTGGGGGTGACAGGTGGCTCCATGTCCATTTGGTAGGCAGGAAGGAAGTTGTATTTATCTCTGAACAGGCCGGGTTTGGTAATGTACCAAGGGCCTTCTCAGTTGTATCTGGTTCTCTCAGTGATTACAGCCAAGGGATCCTGGGCTAGTATGTTGTTGGTATAGTCTCTGTACTCGGGATTTAGGGGATACTCCGTGAAATGGACGGGACCAAAGGGGGCACCTGGCAGGCAGTACATAGCTGGCAGGTTGGCGGGTGGACCAGATGATCTTTGAGTGAACTGGCAGATTACAAGGATAAAATACAGAAAGAATTGGGGAAACCAATATCTCATAACCTTTATTTAAAAATGACAATGGGGTTTTGGTCTTGGCCTGGCAGGTATTTATCCCTCACTGCCAGGCTTCACTTCTTGATCAGGTTTTCTGGACTCAGGCGGGTTGGCATTGGATGTCTCAGATGGCAGTGTGGCGCTCGGCACTGGTGGTCTGCCACTGGTGGTCTGCCACTGGCCGCTTTGGGGTGAGAAGACTTCAAATCCTTCTGTTTATTGATTAAAACGTTGGGTGTCTCTTTGGGTTCAGTGCCTTCCTCGGGACTCTGGGAGAGTTTGGAATAATTCCCAGGGGGAGATTTTTCTATTTCACCAGGCAAACTGCCGGTGTCAGGCGTTGGCACCTTGGGGGAATTCTCGGCATCTTGCGCTGGCAGTTTGCCTGCAGAATCCTGCAGGACAGCTAAGGGTTTGGGTCCTGGCGGGCTGGTAGCAACTATGAGCCTGGCAGTCTGCAAAGGGTTTTGTCCAGGGTTTGACTCTGGTTCCGTATTTTGAGATTTAGGAGCATCCAAATTGTCATTCCTGACACGCGCTTGTACACGTCAGATTTGATGTGCTTCTCTCCAAAGTCTTGGATATTGGCCAAGATCTTAGCATATGATAGGAAGATGGCATCATTACGGGCCCTCATTGCCCTCCCTTTAATAAAATTAATAATGATTGCATTGTATGGGTTGGTATCCACCAAAATGGGGCCACCAAGAACCTGATTGAATAGGATTCTAGCAGCAACTACAACTCCGTGCATCTATGAATTCACCGTTCTTTTGTTGGTGAAGATGCCGTGGAGTCCCAACTGGAGATGTACCTGGACCAGGGGCATCCACGGGTCACGTTCCATAATGGCCATCATAAGGGGATGGGCTGTATCACCTTTGGTTGAGGTACAGGCACCAGTTGGGGTCTTCTTGGTAGGAGGGCCACAGTTGGTGTGGGCTCACAGGGTTGCAGCCACAGTTGACTTTGCAAAACCCATTACGGCTGCAATTTCCCCAAGGGACACAAGCTTGCCTTGCTTTTCAACCATTTTTAGAACAATCTCCGGGGTGATCAATTTTCTTCTGCGTCTTTCAGGCTGATTGGCTGGGGGAGGGATATGTCCATCTTGGAAACTGATCAATGCTATATGATTGGCTGTTTTGGGGTTATGGGCTCTCTGGGTGACCCCATGGCTAAAATGGCTGGTTCCAGATGCTATTGCTGATAAGGAATTTGGGTTGGCAGCTGCCTGTGCGTGATGGGCAAAAAGGGCCATGTTGTCAGGGATCCACTCATTGAGAAGCCTTTCCCCAATTGAATGGAGAAGAGCTCCCAAGTTGAATTTGATCAGAGTGGAACCTACTGGAATTCCTATTATTAGCATATGTAGAAGGTGACCAAATAGACAGAATCTTCACAAGAAGGGAGTGAAGTGGTTGAGAAGATAGTAAACACTGGTGTACCCCAAGACCAACCAGGGGGCCTTGGGTTGGATGATTGGTGGGAATTGAGCAGTTTCAACATAAGGGGCATGTCTTTGATGCAGACCAAAATGATACCAGATTGAGTCTTCAGATTTGTCAGTAGGAGTTGGTTCAGGTTTTTCAAAGTTAACATTTGCTCATCCGTAATTGATTAACACACACAAAGTCCAAACAAGGAAGATGAACTTCATGTTTTTTGGGGGAACCTTTATAATCTACTAGTCAAGTGTTTAGAATTGAAAATATAGATTTATTGGTTGACAGGAAATAAAGAAATTGTTGGAGCACTTAGCTCAAGGGAAAATGTTCAGTTTAAATACTGAAATAACTTGGGGATGAATCATAGAGTTTACCAGGCCAACCTGCAAGTGTGGGGTAGAAGTATTGCCTTGCAGGCCTGCAGCTTGCTGCAGGCTGCAATGCAAGAAGAGGCAGGTTGGAATATTGTATTGCAGTATTGTACCCCACTTAGGTTGGGGATGGTATCTGGAGCTGGATGTACAGTATTGCAGTGGCTTGAGTAGTATTCTGGGTTTGATTGGTCCTCTAGGTCCCTGGAAGTCTGAATTGGGCAGTTTACACATTTAAATTGCGGTTGATTGGTTGTACTGTGGTTTTCAGAGCTATAATTTAATGCTGATTTGGTTTGGTTGTTGGAGTGGTTGTTTGAGGCCTTGATTTCCAGTTTTAAAGTGGAATTTATATATTGTTTTAGGTTTTTGAGATTTATTTTGCTTCTGTGCTTGTTTTTGCTTAGAACACATTTGTTTATCAATTTTGAATGTGTTTTTGGATAAAGTAAATTAATAGTTCCGTTATCCCACTTAGATTTTAAATCTGCATTTAAAAATGTAGTTTTCTGGTTTGAAGCTGTATCCAGAAAGCTTATGTGTGTCTTGATATTTGTTTAAGGTATGAAATTCCTTATACTGCCTCCCCAAAGGCCCCTTCTCCTCCTCTGGTTTAATGGTACTGGTCAAATAGGGCTCAGAAGTTGGTCAGATTCTTGAGGGGTTCCCAGCTGTTTGATTCCATACCATATCCTACCCATTTGATCAAGTAGTGTGGTTTGTTATAGATCATTTTGTCATCAATGATTTCTTCCACCTCCCATTCTGGAAGATGATTCATTACCAGAGGGGGAGGGTTCCATTTAGCCTAGGAGAGATCTTCTGGAGATCTGTGTTAGCGACTGAGAAGGCTGACATGGAAAACGTCATGAGCTATGGATCCTTCCGGCAGGCGGACTTGATAGGTCAGGGGGAAATCTTTTGTATTACTTCCAAGGGGCCTATCTTCTTGGGTCCCAACTTTCAACATGGCCATTTGATGTGTAGGTTGCAAGCATCTAGGAACACCAGGGATCCGGGGGAGTATTTGTCAGGCTCTCTGCGGTGTCTATCAGCAAACTTCTTATATTACTGAACAGATTTATTTAGTGTTTCCTTAAGTTTGGCTTGAATTGTGGAGAGGTCATTTAGATGCTTGTTGACCTGTGGAACTGGGGTTGTCTCCACTTGAGAAGGGATCTCTTCAGGGTCATATCTATAGTTAGCCTTAAAAGGGGACATCACAATGGATGTGTGATGACTGGTGTTATAGGCTAATTGAGCTACTGGTAGGAGCTCAGACCAGTTGTTCTGTTTGGCATTGACGTAGTTTTGTAAATAAGCCTCCAATACCTGATTAACTCTTTTTGTCTGTCCGTCAGTTTGGGGGTGAAATGAAGTGGAGAGGTTGGTCTTGACTCCTAACCCTTTCATCAGGCTAGACCAAAACCTGGATGTAAACTGGGTCCCTTGGTCTGAAACAATGTTGTTTGGTATTCCATGATAGGCAAAAACGTTCTTGAGGAGCATCTGGGCGGTCTCTTCTGTGGAGGCGGTGGAGAAGGGGATGAAGATACCATACTTGGTTAGGCGGTCCATCACCACTAGGATTCCTGTATTTCCCTGGCTCTTGGGTAGTTCAACAATGAAGTCCATTGATATGGAAGACCATGGTCAAGGAGTGATTGGTAGAGGTTGCAGGAGTCCTTGAGGCTTCTGGCAGGAGGTTTTGTTTTGATAGCACTCAAGGCACTTGGATATGTAGCTTCCCACCAACTACTTCATTGAGGGCCACCAGTATCTTTAGGAGATCCTTTTGAGGGTTTTTGTAATACCCTCATGGCCAGACAAAGTAGTGTCATGGAAGGCTTGTATGATTTATTTTCTAAGAGGACCTTGGGGAACAAACATGGAGTTGTCATGGAACCAGATGTTGTTTCTTAATTCCAGATTGGCAGTTCTAGTTGGAGGGTTCAGAAGTTGTTCCTCTTGGATCTCTTTATCCAGGTCAGTGTACAAGGACGCGGTAGCAATAAGGTTCAGGAGTTGAGAAGGTTCCAACACTTGCCAGACATTGTGTGCATGGTAGGAGGTATCAGGATTGTCAAGGTCTTCTCTGCGGCTAATGGCGTCAGGGACAATATTCTTCTTACCTGGAGTATATTCAATTTGGAAGTTGTATGTCATTAGGTCAATAGCCCAAAGGGCCAAGCAGGGGCAAACCTTGCGTTTTTCTGTGAAGTATAGGAGGTTTTTATGGTCTGTGCAAATGTGGACTGGGTATTTACTTCCCTGTAGATATCTTCTCCAGTGGTCCAAGGCGCTTACAATGGCATATAATTCCTTTTTGTAGACATGATAGTTGCGCTCCCTGTCCAGGAGCTTATAGGAGTAGAACGCAACAGGGTGAAGTTCTCCATCCTCCCCAAGCTGGAGCAACACCGCTCCTAGCGCAAAGTCCGAAGCATCTGTATCCAGAAAAAATTGACGCTCTGGGTCTGGGCAGAGTAGCACAGGGGCAGAAGAGAAGGCGTGTTTCAAGGCGTCAAATGCTGACTGAGCTGCAGGATTCCATGTAAAAGGTACTTTGTTTGAGGTGAGTTGTGTGAGAGGTAAGGCAATAGCTGAGAAGTCTTTGATGAATTTACAATAAAAATTAGTGAGTCCCAGGAATCCACAAAGCTTGGTGCGGGAGGTAGGGACAGGCCAGTCTGCCACGGCTTGGACCTTGGAAGGGGCAACAGCAAAGCCTCCTTCCAAAATTTTGTAGCCTAGGAACTCAATTTCCTTCTTGTAGAATTAACATTTTTCCAGTTTACAGAACAAGTGAGCTTTGATTAAGGCCTGGAGGACTTCTCAAAGATGGATGAGGTGAGAGTCATGATCCTTAGAGTAGATGAGGATATTGTCCAGGTATACTACTGCGCAAGTATCCAGGAAGGGGAAGAGGACTTCATTCATGAGCCCCTAGAAGGCTGCCAGAGCGTTATTTAGACAAAAGGGCATTACCAGGTATTCATATAGACCAAACAGGGTTCTTACGGCAATCTTTCATTCATGGCCTTCTGCTAAACAAATTTGATGGTAGGCATTCTGAAGGTCAAGTTTGGAGAAGATTTTTGCCCCTGTTAGTTGATCAGTGAGAGTTTCAGCAGAGGGAATAGGGTTTTGATTCTTGATTGTGATGCTGTTGAGGTTTGAGTAATCCATCACAGGTCTTAGGGATCCATCCAATTTCCCCACAAAGAACATTGGGAAAGAGCATGGGGAGCTTGAACAGCGCATGAATCCCTTTGCTACATTCTCATCTAGGTATGTTTTCATGCCTAAACTCAGGGCACGGTTTACTGGATAGAGCTTACCCCACGTGGGTACTGATCCTGGTACTAAATCAATACGTAGGTCTGACTCTCTGCAACTGGGTAGTTGGGAACAGGAGGATTCACTAAAGGCTTCTGCCAGATCCTAAAGCTCCGGAGGAACCTGGGCTTGGGATATCTCCTTCAAGGTGGCCAGGACGTTGAGGGTGTCTTCTGCAGTCAAGATTGCCTTGTGTTCTGTTTGGTTAAATGGAATAGACAAATTTATCCCTTCTTTCTTGTCGTGTTCTGAGGCGCGGCACAGACACACAACGGGAAATCCTAACCTTAGGATTGGATTTGTATTAAGTCTTGGTTAGATGACAGGAAAGGCAATTGCATTTACCTTGCAGCCCTGGATGAATAATCTCTGCTAGGCGTGGCTAGAGAGAGGCGCGGAAGTACAGAAGACACAAAGATAAAAATGTGAATAGAACTTGATTTTATTGGTGAATGTGGAAATGGAATATATAGTGGTTGAGAATACCACAAAACACTACCAGGATGGTAGGATCACTTGCCACAAGCATGAGTGGGGCAAGTGAGTTACGCAGAGTCAGGAAACTGAACAATCATATTTTCTGAAGCGGAAGCCAGTTCATTTTGAGAGTCAAAAGCAAAAGCAAGAGATTTGTCTTTGAAATGGCCCACCAAAGGCAAAATTGAAACATGGTGAATGCTGTTATTCACAACATTTCTGAGTGGAGAGTGTCATTGAGTCCAGATTTAATACAGCCTTGGCAGTCTTGGCCCAGTGGAAGCCCAATATCAGAAGGAAGGCCAAATTTGACAATGAAGACACCATGATGTCAAATTGGTTATTCCCTACTTTGACCCCTAGGTTCTCCTCTATTTTAGTCACTCTGGTGTGTGAATTGTTGGCAAGGGTTACCCAGGAGGAAGGTCCTTCTTGGAGCCCTAATTTCTGGGCCAAGGAGCTACTTATGAAGTTTCCCATAGCACCCATGTACAATAAGGCCTTTACTTCCTGAGAGGTTTTAGCAGAACCTAGCTTGACTGGTAATAGGGCATAAGATTTAGAGGGTTCTTTATTGGAAGAACTGGCTAGAAGAGAAATAGGAGGTTGTACCTTGGCCAAGGCTTGGCAATCCTTAGCTGAGTGTCCCACTTTGCCACAATACATACAGAGTCCCAGTTGGGTTTGACGTTGTTTCTCTTCTGTCAAAAGTTGGTACACCCTCCTTGGGGATCAGTCCTTTGGGGATCTCTCCTTGGACCTTTGAGGGGGTTCTGTTCTCCTTAATAACGTTTGCAGGCAGGAGGCAGGGTTCTGGGGTTTGGCCCAAAACAGAAGTTGCTTCACCTTGACAGACCACTTGATTACTTCCTTGACCATGGAGTCAAACTTAGTGGGCAGTTCATGGTGGGAAAGGAAGTTCTTCAGTTCAAAGAAGAGTTTTTTACAGAACAGGTAGCAGACCTTGTTGTTGCTCATCCCAATGGCATTCTTGAGGTGGGTAAATTCTTTGGTGTAATCTTGGGCTGACATTCTTCCTTGGTAGAGGGTGGAGATTTGGTCTCTTAACTGGTCAGGGTTTGGAGCAGGGGATACTGTAGCTAAGAGGGCGTCACAGAACTGGTCATAGTTGTTAAGGAGGTCCTCTCCTTGAAGGGTTGCTTTGGTGTACCAAAGGCGAGACTTACCAGTAAGCTTTTCTGCCACATGATGCACTTTCTGTGCGTCAGTGGTAAACCTTTCTGGTGAGGTTTTGAACAGAGACTTGGAGAAGGCCAGCAGCATCAGGATCTTGTTTCCTTCATTATCTCCTGGGGCAACGGCGGATAGGGTGTTCAGGACTACAGTTTGGACCTGGTTGTTGGATCTGGGGACCATTGGTTCTGAGGTGGTTGGTTTTTGAAAGAGGGACAGAATCTTTTGTACGGTGAAGCTGATGGTGAAGGTAACAATTATGAGGGCAACACACTTGATGAGGTCAACATAGAAGATAAATTCATAGGTAAAATGTTGGCCTAGACCACCCATAAGGTGATTCAGTAGGGGCTCCAACAAACTGTCAGGAATCCACTCATTGTGAAGCCTTTCCCCAATTAAATGGAGAAGAGCTCCCAAGTTGAATTTGATCAGAGTGGAACCTACTGGAATTCCTATTATTAGCATATGTAGAAGGTGACCAAATAGACAGAATCTTCACAAGAAGGGAGTGAAGTGGTTGAGAAGATAGTAAACACTGGTGTACCCCAAGACCAACCAGGGGGCCTTGGGGTGGATGATTGGTGGGAATTGAGCAGTTTCAACATAAGGGGCATGTCTTTGATGCGGACCAAAATGATACCAGATTGAGTCTTCAGATTTGTCAGTAGGAGTTGGTTCAGGTTTTTCAAAGTTAACATTTGCTCATCCGTAATTGATTAACACACACAAAGTCCAAACAAGGAAGATGAACTTCATGTTTTTTGGGGGAACCTTTATAATCTACTAGTCAAGTGTTTAGAATTGAAAATATAGATTTATTGGTTGACAGGAAATAAAGAAATTGTTGGAGCACTTAGCTCAAGGGAAAATGTTCAGTTTAAATACTGAAATAACTTGGGGATGAATCATAGAGTTTACCAGGCCAACCTGCAAGTGTGGGGTAGAAGTATTGCCTTGCAGGCCTGCAGCAAGCTACAGGCTGCAATACAAGAAGAGGCAGGTTGGAATATTGTATTGCAGTATTGTACCTCCCTTAGGTTGGGGATGGTTTCTGGAGCTGAATGTACAGTATTGCAGTGGCTTGAGTAGTATTCTGGGTTTGATTGGTCCTCTAGGTCCCTGGAAGTCTGAATTGGGCAGTTTACACATTTAAATTGTGGTTGATTGGTTGCACTGTGGTTTTCAGAGCTATAATTTAATGCTGATTTGGTTTGGTTGTTGGAGTGGTTGTTGGAGGCCTTGATTTCCAGTTTTAAAGTGGAATTTATATATTGTTTTAGGTTTTTGAGATTGATTTTGCTTCTGTGCTTGTTTTTGCTTAGAACACATTTGTTTACCAATTTTGAATGTGTTTTTGGATAAATTAAATTAATAGTTCTGTTATCCCACTTAGATTTTATATCTGCAAATTAAAATGTAGTTTTCTGGTTTGAAGCTGTATCCAGAAAGCTTATGTGTGTCTTGATATTTGTGTAAGGTATGGAATTCCTTACACATGCTGGAAGTTTCAGGGGAAAGAACAGACTCCTGGGTGGGGCTTGCAGAGGGGCCTGCGGGTTGGGAGTGGCCATAGACAGAGGCTTCACTGTTAAGAGACCCAGTGTAGCCCTGCATAATTTTGCCAAGGCCAGGGAACAGCTCGTTGACTTGGTTGTTGTTGAAAGAAGACATAATAAATTTTTTTTATAATTTTAAACTCAAGAAGAGGAATGTATATTTTAGTCAATTTTATTGTTATATATGTCAATTTTGTGAATATTACGATCTAAAATTTTAGCCATCCTAAAATGGAATAGGGTGATTTTTGAGAATGCCTGTGATTCCTAAAAGAATTTGCACAAATCCACTCTAGATCCTTTAGCATCCTTTTTGAGACACCAATAAATTATATTTATTTCAAATTCCTCGCAATTATGATTTGAAATTTGGTTCTTGGATTTGACAATCCCGCAATTTCAGATTCGTTAATTTTCACATGATGTCTATGATTCGTTTGACATATAGGAAATCTCAAATCGTACATAAGAATCCCACATTTCTGATTCATGTATCCCGCATTTGTTTGCTGAGTTTTGTCTTTTGTTAGTTGAGTTATCTGCTCAAGAGATTTGAAATTTGCCAATTTACATAAACCAAAAAAGTCAAATTAAATGGTTAATTTTATTAAATAATTTATTTTTCACTCAGCTGAGTTGCCCGCAAAAGTGATTTGAAATTTGGACCAAGGATTTGACAATCCCGCATTTTTATGTTTAGGTTCTGAATTTACAGTATCATTTTTTTGATATAAATTTATATATTTTAGTAGATGCTTGTTCAACTCTTCACATTATTGGTGGGGCTTCTAGCACCTCACTTTACAGGATTTGGCTTGTATTCTCCATTTCTGGAGCAGTTAGCTGGGAAGATGTTTTTCAGGCCATGAGTTTCAAAGGTATGTTAGAACCACTTTATGTGTACCTTATTCCCAGCACTAAGGACAAGCAATCCATAATCCATGGATTAGTCAAGATGCCATGGGACATTTATACCAGAACACTTCTTTAACTACTTGATGTTACTTTTATAATTTAGCATTTAAGTCTTTGTATCCGATAGCCTATTATGGTGGCATTTATTTATTTCTATCATGCTTCAAGTGCTCTCGTCCAAGCTTATGACTTTCTCCAATGAAGAAGCAGCTGGATAGCATCAGGCCCTGTTGAGTGGTCATGCTTAAATCCTAAATCAAATTTGTTTAAACAAGCAGAGCTCTGAACATTGATATGATAACGAGTTTTAGTTCCAAATCAACCAAATAAGTGCTTGAATGGCTCTCATCATGAAATTAACTTGTAGTAAAATATTATTAAACTACTCACTTGTGCACCCCGCTTAAGCGCTTTTAAAGGTAGGCTATACGCGTATTTGATTCGCTCACTACTTATCAAGAGCAGGCCAGTTGATAGTCTGGCATGCCAACCTGGATATCCACTACGTAGAGCAAGTCTAATCAACATAGTATTTCTTTTAGCTATAAGCAGCACTAATCCCAATTTCCTTCAGCTAAACACTCCCAAAAACTTACATCCATTGAATTAATAAACCACTATTCAAAGATAGAGCTATGGATAGACTCGATGCCACGCAAATGGAGCATGTCCAAAGCTACCTTGCAGTGACAGGCACTAGCGACATCGACCATGCTATTTCTGCATTGGAGAGTGTAAACTTTGATTTAGAAAAGGCCGTGATGGCATTTCTAGAGGAGGCGCCCCAGGGATCTTCATCACAACAAGCACCACCCCCTGATACTTCAGAATCTGATGAAACTTCCTTTTTCTCCATATTTTCTTGGCCCATCAGATTCATATTTAGCCTTATGATCAAGGTTTTATCTGTTCCAGGGTATTACTTCTCGTCGTACAGGACCATCGATGGCGGGGAAAGGAGTAATGGGCCTTTAGGAGTTGACCACAGTTTCAAGGAGCAATTTGAACAGCAATATGGTCCTGTACATCCTCCCCTTTTTAGAAATTAAGTACTCTCAGGTAAAAAAGATAGCCTATTTATATTCAAATATTAGGCCTTGGATAAAGCGAAACAAGAGATAAAGTTCCTTGTGGTTTATCTGCATTCTGATGAACATGAATCCTCCGATGAATTTTGCGAGTATGTTTTATATTTAATTTATTTTCTAAATTCCAAAGAACCACTCTTGCCTCCCCTGAGCTTGTTTCCTTTTTTGTGGAAAATGATTTGCTTTTTTGGGGCGGTAACGTTAACTATACCGAAGGTTATCAAGGTACTGCATTTATCTATTATCTCTCAATTATCAAGTGAGTGTTGCCCTTCAGTGCAGTGGCTTCCCCTTCCTTGCCTTGGTTTCACTGCGCCCACGTTCCTCGGAAACTGGAGGATACAAGATGTCAGTCATTGATCGTTTAGAAGGTAGATGATCAGGAATTACAGTAATAATTCGTGGTAGGTCTTGCTACCCCCGAAGAGGTCAAAAGAAAGATTTCTTCACAGATTTCCAGAATCAACCCTCTTTTGGGCGCACTCCGCTTCGAAAGAGCTGAACAAGAGGCTTCTCGGTCTTTAAGAGAACAGCAGGATCAAGCCTATCAACAAAGCTTAATGGCTGACCAAGAAAAGGTATACATCACTTAAATGTTTATTGAAATTGCATTCTCTAGGCTCGTCGCCTTAAGGAGCAAAAAGAAAAGGAGGCAAGAGAAAAAGATCGTCAAAATCAAGAGCTCGAAAGGAATGCACTCAATGCCAAGGTAAACAACGCTGCTATATTTTTAATCATTTTAGTACCGCTCTCTTTATGTGTCAATGCTCAAGTCAAAGCTTCCTGCCGAGCCTGAGCAAGCGCCCGGAGTTTCTCGCTTTAGTATTCGCCTTGTGAATGGTCAGAGATTTATCCGGCGCTTCTGCGGCGATCAAAGTGTTATGGTAAGGCAATTTTCAATTATTAATCTTATTGTCCTAGGATTTGTATAACTATACTGAAACTATTATCCCGGCTGATGAATGGGTCCCATCAACAGCTACTAGCGAAGCCATACAATCTTTACCCGATGATTACGTTCACAAGTTCTCTTTTCGCCTAACTTCCTACCCCCGTCTTGTTTTTGAACCTTCTCTAGACTCGTTGAAGGATGTGAACAATCTCTGGCCGGGGGCTAATCTTTTAGTGGAGCCAGTAGGTGTTGAATAGGCATGTCCTTGTTTTATTTTCTGGATTGCAAAATTAGAATAGCAATTCAAATAATACCCCGTTGATGATTAGCTTCCTTGAATTGTATTATGTAATCATCCGGCAGCCTGTCTGAATTTTAGTTATTTAGCATCAACGTAGGCTTCTATGTCAACCATCTGCTATTAGACAAAACTTCACCCGAATAAACTAATTCATGATACAAGTCCTATTGACTAAATGACATTAATAAGCATATTAACTTCAGTTGGATTGAAAGATTTTAAAGAAATTCTTCAACGCCGCAGAATATCATCGAATACATCACTTCCAACCAAAATCTTACAGTGGTTTCAAAGCCTCATATCGGGTCCATCAGATTTATATAACAAGTATGGCGGGCGGGATGCCAGAAGAACAGAGCTGAGCTACTCTCAGCTTTACTCTTTTAGGGCAGCCCGCTGGTATGCATTTCTGGTTGTATAGCTGATAATTAGCTTTGTTTGAAGGTGGAGATAATTATATATTTTGCAATGTTTTTAGCCATGGGTAAAAGCTTAGCAGAAATTAGTGAGTATAAAGCTATGAGTGGAGAGCAGGGTACCAAAAGGGAACAGTTGTGCTACACTTAGTTTTCTTTTTTACAGCTGCTCATTGGTATCTTTCTGTTATCCTAGCATAAATGTTTTTTATTAGTTCAGCAAAAAATCTAACTTTGTTCATTATTCTAGTTTTCCAAGATGATTTAGTGGCACCCAAAGTTATTTTTATTGTAAAAATGATAGTTGTTTTGTTTGTATACAGTAGTTTTAAAAGCTATGGCAACAACCAAAAATACTTCAGATTTAAACAAAATGATTTCAGATTTTAACAAAATCCAACTATCAGGTTAAAATATACACTCTGTTAACAGGGATTTTTGGCGTTAATGGACAAAATGGATCAACACAGCAACAAAGTGCTCACACGCCAAACAAAACTATTCAAAATACAAACCAAAATACATTGATTCACAAACAAAATGGTGTGAGTTGACCTTCGGTGTACACATGTTTACTATGTGAATTGGTGAAAAAATACACCCAAGCGCTGTGAGTCAAAACTCAAACCAAAAACAAAACACAAGAGCAACTCAATATGTAAACGAAACCACTCAAGAGTTGTGTGCAGTGGATTGTAATCAAGAATGATACCAAGGTATCTAAAATAAGGCATACAATCTGAAACACAAGTTTTAAAAATATTGTGTTGGGTGCTTAAATTTGGCAGAAAATCTGGGGAAAAGGGTGGAAATTATTTTGGGTATTCTAAATTGGCGTTGTAAAACCAAAAACAGCTAATTAAGAAATAAAAAATCTATAATTGGGATATTAGGTGGGGAAAACTCTAATTAAATATCCATATTCAGATAAAAAGCAAAATTTAAAACCTAGTGTGCAATTTAATTAAGTTTTATTTAGTATTTTATTAAATTTTAAAATGAAAGGAACACAAAAACAGAGTAAAGATGCATCTGTTGTGCGCCGCGGTCGTGGTTGCCCCCACACGTCAAAAATTGAGTCAGTGCAACACAAGTGCCTACTCAGGAAGGAGACAAGTGTAAGGATTGAAAATCCTTCCAACTTGAATTTTTAATTTAAGATGAGGAAAAGAAAAAGAAATATTGGCTTTTATATCATCTTCATGAAATTAGGACAATATCTTTATCATGGTGTCAGGATACCAGGAGTACTGTGGGGCTCCAGCAGATGAGGGAGGAGTCAAAGTGGGTACTGGCATGGCCCACCAGATGATGGGACCTAACTTTACCAGGTAGGAAAGGGCCTTCCCAGCCACAGCCCAAGGTCCAGTCGCTGCCAAGGCAGAGTCATTCAATCCTGTGGGTGCAAGGTAAATAACTCCCAGGAATTGACTACTCTGGCCAGAGGCATCAGAAGTGGGGGGGTTGAGATGGTTGGTTTGGGTGTTGAGGGCGGTTCCATGGGGACCAAGTAGGTGGCAGGATTGTTGTACTTCCCGTTGAAGATCAAATGGTAGATGGTGATTGCTTTGCTGTCTCGGACAATTTGGTAGGGTTCCTTGGGAGCGTTTGGGCGGGTGTACCACTAAAAGTCTTCCAAAGTCCAGGGTTTGTGGTAAGGATTGGTGGTATACTCAGTGAAATGCACAGGGCCAAATGGAGCATTGGGTGGGCGGTGGTAGTCAAAGTCTTTGGGGTTATCAACTGAAGTCTGACTATCTATCCCAGTAGAGGGGTGCTGACACTTGGGTGTATGCAGATAGAAGAGTATCAAAATAGGTATGGAAACAAATTGGTGAACCAAAGGTTCATAACAACTTTATTTGGTAAGGATGACAATACAGAACTTTTTCAAGTGCTTCTGATTTATATACTTACTCACATGCAGGTGCCTCTGGGTATTTTTCTGATGCTATCTGTGTGACAAGGCTTGGCATTTCAGGTTCTGCTGTTTGGTTGGCTGTTTTG
Source organism: Entomophthora muscae (assembly GCA_014839935.2). Classification (NCBI taxonomy): domain Eukaryota; kingdom Fungi; phylum Entomophthoromycota; class Entomophthoromycetes; order Entomophthorales; family Entomophthoraceae; genus Entomophthora; species Entomophthora muscae. The sequence continues at coordinate 86,857 of QTSX02003722.1, forward strand.
TGGTTATTTTTGGGGTTTTCATGAACAGTTGTTTGGCTTTTTGATGATCCATCTTGGTTTGGCTGGTCATTGATTTTGGCAGGTTTGGCTTCTGGGGTTTTGGGGATTTTCCCAATTAGATCACCATTTTTGGACTGGCTTGACAGGCTCTCTTGAGCCCAAAGAACTTGATTAAAAAAGGGGTCCCCAATTGGGGACCCCAAATTACTTAATGGAGGGTGGGCTTGGTCTGGGTTTACTGGGCAGCTAAAAATAGCCTGCCCAGGCCCAGCCAAACCCACCAAGGCTTGGGCATAGCTTTTGGGGCCCAAAGCGGGCTCCTCAGCTGCCACCAGGGCGGGAATGGTTCCTGCACCTGGATTCGCTTTGAAAAGCAAAAATCCAGGTGTGGGTAAATCTCCCCCACCCGCTAGCCCCATCTGGTGGCTAGGAGCGGGTTTGATTCCCGCCTGGGGCTTTGAAGCTGTTACTTTTGTAACACATGGCTTTCTAAAACTTTAGATTTGAATATTGGTTTGTCTAGAGATCCTCTTGGTCATCAAATTAAATTAAATAATGGTTGTGACCCACAGGCTCTTAAAATTGGTTTGATGCTAGGACAGGCATCAATCAGGGAATCAAACCCTGAACCTTTGAAGCTTTCAAAAACTCCTAAAAACAATGAAGAATTGGTTAGAACAAGAGCAAAAGCTTACCAAATAGTTTGAATAAAAAACAGGCTCCAAAAGCCATCTCAAGGCTATACAGCCAATAGACTTGAAATCTAAACACATAATCAACCAGCAGGCCAATCAGGACCATTTAGAAAATGTCTCAGCCAATGATGAGGCAAATTTTAAGATGTGTAACCACCATAATCAGAAAACTCCAAAAACAACTAATCACTGTGCAGAAGAGGAACCTATCACTTCAAAAAATTGGAATAACTACCAAAACACAGCCTTTATATTAATGCTTCTTAATCAACTTGCAGGTTTAGATGCTGCTAGCTGCATCCTGCAAGTTTTCTGGCAGCAGTCAAACCAAAATGACCAAGCAGCCAAACAAACCATGGTAACCAATACATCAGCAAATTCACCACACCTTATTTCACTTCCCCACACCAAATTTCACAGTATTTAGTCAGAAGCACTGGGAGTTTACCCAGTGCTCTAACAACTTTGATTTCTGGATCAATAAATCTTGCTTCTATATTCTTTACCTAGTAAATTAGTAGATTCAAAATTAATCTCCAAATGATCTGGAAGCAGAATCTTCTTCTGCTTCTTCTCTGTTTATTATTATAGAACCTGGTTGCTGAAGGTCGTGAATTTGATTCTAATATTTGAGTCAAAGATGCTACAAAGACTTTGGCTTGGGATTATCTGTATACTAAGCATCAATTTCCTCCCAAAGGTGACAAAACAATGCCTCCGCCTGCTTCACCTCCTCCTTTGCCTTCCCAGTTATTTGACCAGGAGCCCCTTGGTATGTATTAATCTATGAGGCTGTATTCTATGGGTTAACCCATTTTGCTCCATTCTTGGGTTCTTACAAATTATGGGAATAGTTAGTCAACACTTTAATGGTTGGAATTCATGTTGGATCTTCTCTTGTGGGTTTTCATCTGTCTGCTCTTCTACACTACCTGGGTTATTTCCTTCCTCAGGAATGGATCCCTAATAACAGGAGAGGAGATTTCAATTATGAGATTGCACTGGCACAACCAGCTCAAGGAGCATAGTGTACAAGGGTGCAGAGCATCAACCCTCAGGTCCCCAAGCTGACCTGGAAACCCACCAAGGTTACCATCACCAAGAAAGTTAGAAACAAGGTGATCAAGCTTACTTCATTTGTGTTTGACCCCGTCTACCGCCAGGAGTTGGTCCCAACAGTCATGATGGAGAAGGTGAAGCCTGTACTTGATACTAGCTATGAGCCCTACGTCAGTGATGGCAATCAGGAAGATGACAAGGAGCCCCAGTTCTACCAAACTGATGAGGGACAGCTGGTTCTAAAGAAAGTTGCAGCCTTCTACAACAAGGTGCCCATGCCTTGTAAGCCTGTCATCAATCAGGATCCTGGCTTGTCTGAACCCACAAAGCACGCCCAGAAGCACATCCCTGACATCAAATGCATCACCCTGCTTAAGCTAATGCAGGAATTGGGTGACTACAAGGCGGTTGCAGGCCCTTGTTGGGGTGGATCTCAAGTATGCCAGCAAGACCTTCAACAAGTTCATTGATACTAGCTGAGTCCTTGCCGTGGAGAAATCCTTGCGCGTTTCCACTATGCTCACCAAGAAGCACAAATGGGCAATCTGCCAGTGGATCACCCGGGACTGCCATCTTGAACTGGCAAATATACAGGCTATGGTCAAGTCTGCTTTTGGGATTGAGGCCTCAATTTCCTTTTACTACCATCTGGTCAAGGAAATGTAATTTTCCTGGAAAAAACTCGGGGTATCCCCATACAATTGGAACAGCCCAGCCAATATTGAGACCCGTAAAAACTACGCAGAGGCATATACTTCCCTCAAAGCCAAGGGGATGGTCAAATTTTACTATATTGACAAATCAGCATTTTCCTTTTCAATGCACAATGAGTATGGGTATGTCCCCAGAGGCTCCAATGACGGGGTGGCTTAGTGTGCTGCAGTCCGCGCCACAGCCTATTCAATGGTGGCTCTCCTTGGTCCAAAGGGGGTTGAACTCTACCAAATGATACTAGGCTCCCACAATAGCCGTACCTTCCTGTCATTTCCCCAATTGGTCCAGGAGCACCTGAGGCGCATGAGCCCGGGCTTCACCAACGTAATTGTGTTGGACAACATTGGTCTCCACAAGGTGGCAGATATTCTTGAAGAATTTCCATCAATTGACACGAGTATTGCAGTGGGTCCCCAGCAATTGGCCACAGCAAATATGCGCCTTCTCTTTCTCCCTGCCTATTTGCCCTTCCTAAATCCCATTGAGGAAATCTTTGGGTGGCTCAAGCGAGTTGTCATGTGAGGAACCCCAACTGGGACTAAGGACCTGTTTGATTTGCTGCAGGCCTGGATCCATACTCTCCCAGCTGAGACTGTGACCAAATTCTATGGCCACGCTGATTTGTTCATCCCCGCGTGCCTAGCCAAACAGCCAATCAATTAAAGGCTTAGCTTGTCCAACTTTTTTATATTCTCTAATTTATTATTTAAGATGTATTAATTATCATTTTATATTTAGAAGCTTCTGAGCCCACAATCAGTTTTGGCAGAACCATTAATGTAGGTTGTAATTTATTTATTTTATATTGATTTTTTATGCCATCTGAGGCTATCCCAAACACTTGATACTGGATTCCGCAAATATATTTATATCACTTTTGTCAAATAAATATAAAAATCAAATTAAAAAAGTTAAATGTATAAGGTACAAAGTAGAATTGTATTTTATTAATGTATATTATTATGCTTTTATGAAGACCTTCTCTGGGATTTTTTTGTAAAAATTGTTTGCTAAAATAGGGGTTAAAAAATTAATTATCTAAAAAGTAAAAATAAAAGTGTAGAATTATATTTGAGGGAAAGATATTTTATTAGTTGCACCAATAGTGGGTTCTGTGATATGTATCCACCTGGCAATGGAGGTGTCACACAACCTCTACTGCCACACCATGTACAGTGGATACTCTGTTGTCAAAGTATTCACGCCTGCTAGTAAAAGGAAGGATAGTCAGATGGGAGTTCAAGAGCAGCGTTTTGGGCAGGGCTGCAAATCTGTATATACCAGCCAGGACCAGGGTGTCCTGAAGCACATGGTTGACCAAGTTGTAGCCACAGGGGACCTTCTTCCCATCCAGGGAGAGCCTGGTCTTGTTAATCCCAAGGAGAACCCTATCCAGGTCTTGGTGTAATACCCAGTTATGGTAGGTATCACTTGCAGGACGTAGGGTAGCAGGTTGGCAAACTGAAACCCAGTTAAGGCGGTAACTATGGGGTACACAGTCATTAGCCAGCGGAAGATCTTTGCATGCACATTGTATCTCCCAAAACTCCCGGCAAAGTAGGTCAAGATATAGTACATGGACGTGTACATTGCAATAGAGAGTGTTGAATGTGGAGACACCAAAGGAGGCCAAGGTCCAGTTTGGGATGAGTTCAGTTGACCAGGATCATAGTAGGAGTCTTGACCTAGTCCTTCCGGAGATGGCCCAAAGAGTTCTGGACCTGACTGGTAGCCTCCAATCCCAAGGCAAGCTGTGAGCACAGCTGTGAAGATGAGGTGGTTCATCTTCCTTGGATTGGAGGGTTGGTAGGGGCTGATTGGTAGTTTTAACTTGTTAGAGGTAAGTTGAATTTCACTTTATTGAGGGTATTAATCTCAATAATAGCACAAGCTATTACTGAGGGGGATCCTTTATTTATAGTGCTCCCCACTTGCAAACTTTTGTAAGTGGGAGTAAAAACAAGGGACTGGGGATCCCAGAAGTTTGGATAAAGGTTTTGGGAAATGGGGTTTGAGAAGATGGCCAAATTCTTGTTCTTGGGCAATCTGCTGGAGGTTTGGCCATTCATGCCTGGGGCCAGTGATGTCCCCTGGTTGTGAAGTCAGCTGATGGGAAAGGCTCATGGGGCTTTCCAAATCTATTTTTGGTTTGGAAAGGTTAGTTTGGCTGGGGTCTAGACCTAAGCAAGTGTTGTGGCCCTCTGAATCCCATTGGCTTGAGGTCAAATTATTTTTAACTTTTGGGACCTGATTTGGTCTATTTTTGGATTCTGCACTTGGGTTTGCCCTTTCTTCTGCAGGGCAGAAATTATTCCCTGAATTTTTCCCTGTGGTCAGGTACTTTGCTGATTGGTTGTTTGGTATGGTGACTTCTGATTGGCTGGGAAATGGGGCCTGGGAGTTGGCAGTGGGCCCACTGGGAGAGGGGTGGGCGAGCAGGAGGCCTGCAGGAGGCTTGCGGGGGGTGGCAGGCGCCTGCCCGGATGTTAAATTGTTCCGGTTTTCATGAAAATCTGTTTTTTCTAAATTTTGATTTTGATTTTCCCCAAATAAAGGGGGAAATTCTTCATCAAATTTGGCCTCTTTAATTAGGAATTCTCCTATCTTTTCCCAACATTTTCCTCCAGTCAGAATTTGATTTATGTCAGGAATATTCCTGACACTTTGATGTTGGCACCCGCCCCAAAGTAGAAGATATACCCAAGGTGTGAGATTAGGCTGATTGACCACAGATGATCAGGCTAATTATTGCATGCAGATCTTAATCATTTACACACTGCATATCACTAGATTATCATTTTATTAAGTGTAGCAATTATACGCTGGATAATCACTGGTTTATTATAATTGATATGACTATTATATGGTGTATAATTGCAAGCCAATATGGTGATTACACGCTGTGTATTCATGGATCATAAATCATATACCTCTCTTACCTTTCTACTGGATGCTGTATCAACTTAATCCCACCCAGCCTGAAAGGCGCATATGTTTATATCAAACAAATGATGCACAAAAGGATAGGAAATAGCAAGTTTATGTTGACATTATACAGCAGATAATCAGGTCCTTATTGGTTTGGGTCAGCTATTATATGGCATATAATCCCCAACTTGAACCATCATATTAATAAGCAGAAGGCTTGCCATCCAGAAAAGAATCACTGATTAAATTCTAAAAAGAGAAAACAGAAATACCAGAATTTTACCTTCCAAAGTAAGAGGATAGAACTGGGACTATTTCTAGGCGTCTACCAAATACAGCATAGTTTCCTAGCGCCATTGTTACGGTAGAAAACCAAATGAAAGGAATATTACACCCCTGTAAAACCCAAAACCAACAAAGAACTGCCGCCAAACCCTTAAAAAAAATTGAAAATTTAAATGCCGTAATTGACAAAAAAAATGGGTCAAAGCTGGGGTTGCTCAAATAGCCCTGGAAAATCTGGACCTACCATATTTTTACCCAATAATTACAACAAGAAAATCACATGTTATATGTTATTTGGTGATGGTAGTGCTTGACCCGCTGGTCGCCAGAATTTTTCAAATTATGATGCCATTGATGTAAATTCCAATGCAGGACCTTCAACTGCTGAAAATATTTGTGTCAACCAATCAGAAGCCTTGGAATCCCCCCATCCTGAACTACCTTAAGACTTTCCCTGTCAGGGATTCTTTCCCTGAATACATGAATTTCATTGACAATCTGGACCTGAAATCCTTCACCAAACAACACCACAACAATTCTCTAAAAGCCAGTTTGTTCTCAGGAAAGGAGATTAATGGGGATCAAACCCAGAACCCTAAAGAAGGGTACAACGTTAATATGGAATCAATGGTTCAACTTAGTTTACCTAATTATGATGATTGTATTCATTCAACTTTTGCTCTGGCTTTTGAACCAGTTTTCAAAAATGTTAATAAGCTACTTAACAACATCATTTACCGCTTGCACTCTGATTGGCTGCAGCTGTTGTCCTTGCCGCTCTGTAATCAATTGAGTCTATATTTGAGCCAAGCTCTGTACTTAGTTTCAAGCGACTATCTAAACACATCCTGCTTAATTAAGTACAGCCTGATGACTTATACTTGTATCCGCTGGTTTAACAGGTTAGCAATCTATATTATTAAGTTTCTTTTGTACCATCATTTGAGAAAAGGTATTAATTTGATTTCCCATCCATGAAAATCCCTCTCATTCTCAAATATGCCACTTAAATGCCCCAGCCTTCATTGTGAGGGTATTTAAGTGAGTTATTCTTATCATTTCTCTTTGTTCCAACAATAAAGATTATTACACTCCTTGCCACTTCTTTATTTTCTGATAAAACACATTTTTTGAAGCCATGAGAAGAATTCTATTCCTATCCTGGTTTCTAGCTTACTTCTTGCCAGTGGTGTTGGCCTTGGACAACCCAATACCTACAACTGACTGGTACAACTCTTCCCCAGACAACACCCACCAGAAGGAATCCCTTGCCCATGGTTGGTTCAAATACTCTTCTGGACATTGGGGACGTAAATTCCACTATGGTTGTTTGTTTACTACACCACCTACTGAACCAACTCTGGTTAGACCTTACGCCTCCTTTTACCTCTTGACGTATTTGGTGGGTTACTATCTACTTGGGCAATTCAGTTCTATATTTGGAAGATTTGCTTACTTAGGGCACCTGGGACATCTTGCAATGGTCACAGTTCCTATTGGCTTGATAATAGCAGGTCTGAATGTAGGGGCTTTGGCCCACCAGCTAGGGGGTTTATTCCCTGCCAAGTGGGTCCCTGACAGTTTGTTGGAACCCATCTTGAGCTTCTTACTTAGAAGTTCAGAACCAATCCCTGCAAGCTACCTGCTTTATACCGCACTCATTAAGAGTTTGGTGGTCATGTTGATTACCGCCATCATTAGCCTTACCACCTATTGTCTGGTTTGCCTTTTCCTGCAGACCCGTGCCACTGTTGCCTCCAGTACAACTGCTCCTCAACAGGTTCAAAACCAAACCGTGGTACTAAACCAGATTTCAGCAGTATCCCCCAACAACAACAAAGGGAACAAGATTCTTATGCTCCTGGCTTTCTCACAATCACTGTTTGAAACATCTCCCTCACAGTTCCAGACTGATGCACAGAAGGTGCACCACATGGCCAAAAAGCTCACAGGCAAGGCTTGCATCTGGTACGCCAAAGCCACCCTTCAAGGGGAGAAGTTACTAAACAACTATCCTGCCTTCTGCAACTCTTTGTTATCCACTGTAGTGCTGGTACAAACCAAGGGAGAACTCAGAGACCGCATAATGGCCTTATATCAGAGCAGAATGGCCACCAAGGACTATATTGAAGAATTTTCTTGCCTCAAGGAAGCAATTGGGATGACTGATGCCAAATCTTGCTACCTCTTCCAGAAGAAACTGTCTCCTGAACTCAAGAACTTCCTGGCCCATCATGTACTACCTGAAAATTTTTCCAATCTTACCAAAGAAGTTTTGAAATGGTCCTCTAAGGTAAAACAGCTTCCTTCTTGGAACAACACCAAGACTCTGTCTGCCCAAAACCTACCATCCCCTGATGAGGTTCCAAAAGGATTGGTTCCTAAACCTGGGGGAGGTTACCAGTTGGCCCCCAAAGAGAAACAACATTGAGTCTGCAAAGGACTGTGTCTCTACTGTGGGCAATCAGGTCATTCTTCCAAGGATTGCCAGGAACTTTCCAAGGTACAATCCTCTTTGGACCATCTTCTTTCAACCACAGATGCCAATAAATCTTCAACTCAGTCTTACGCCCTTTTGCCTGTTTTTCTAGACCACAAATTTGGCACTACGGCCAGCTATGCCCTGATTGACACAGGGGCAATGGGGAACTTCATTGAACAAGACCTTTCAACTTTGTTGGGGTTCAAGACCTCAGGACTAGCCTCCATAAGACTTGCTTAAGGTACCACTGCCCAAGTAGGACGCCTTGTAAACCCCCTCCACGCTCAGGTGGGAAACAACTCATACCATCTACCCACCTCTACTCTCTCAAATTTGGCCTTTCTGTTAGTTTTGGGATTTCCCTGGTGTCAAGAATCCAAGCTGCAGTTTAACTGGGACACCAATTCAGTCACACTTCACTCTCACAGAAAACCAACCACAGTACCTCTCAAAAAACCTTACCATCAAGTACCAAAGAACTTCACTGCATACTTGAACTCCCTACTTCTTGTGGGGAACCTGGGACCTAATTACATTTCAAAGGAAATTCAGAACTTAAAAGAGGCTTTTAGCGAGGAACTCTGTTCTGTCCTTCCTGAAAGAAGACCATCCAACCTTAGAATTGACTTGATACCAGGCTCCTCCCCTACATGGGGAAAACTTTACCCCATGAGCCAAGCACAGGGAATTGCAATGAAGGCGTACCTTGACAAAAACTTAGCCAAAGGGTTTATGCATCAATCCAACTCCCCATGTTCATCACCCATGTTCTTTGTAGGGAAAGCTGACGGCACCCTTAGGCCATTTGTGGACTTCACCAAATTAAATGCCACAACCATTAAGAATCAAAACCCCTTGCCATCTGCAGAGTCTTTGACCAACCAATTGAATCACACTAAGGTTTTCTCCAAGTTAGACTTACGCAGTGCCTATAACCAGATATGTATTGCTGAAGGTCATGAATGAAAGACGGCAGTTTTCACTCCCCTTTGGGCTCTATGAATACCTTGTGGTGTCTTTTGGTTTGAGTAACACCCCTGTAGTCTTTCAAGGTCTAATGAGTGAGGTACTCTTCCCCCTACTTGACGTCTGTGTGATTGTCTATCTTGACAATATTCTGGTATACTCACAGAACAAGGAGGCCCACATGAAACACCTATGAGAGGTCCTCCAACTACTCATTGACAACCAGTTGTTCTGTAAGCTTGAAAAATGCAAGTTTTTTGTCACCGAGATTGAGTTCCTTGGGTACAATATTAACCCAGAAGGTTTTGCTGTTGCTCCCTCCAAGATACAGGCAGTCCTGGACTGGCCTAGACCTACAACACGTACCAAGCTTTGAGGCTTCTTAGGCCTGGCAAATTTTTGCCGCAAGTTCATCAAAAATTTCTCTGCTACTGCTCTTCCTCTCACACATCTCACCTCCAAAAAGGTCCCCTTTATCTGGTCACCAGATGCTGATCTGGCGTTTGAAACCCTCAAGAAGCTGTTCACCTCAGCCCTGGTCCTTCTCCGCCCAGACCCTGAACACCAATTTTTTTGGACACGGATGCTTAGTACTTTGCTCTGGGAGGGGTGTTGCTGCAGCTTGGGGAGGATAGTGAACTCCACCCTGTGGTGTTCTACTCCTATAAGCTGCTTGACCAAGAAAGAAATTACCATGTGTACAAGAAGGAACTATTTGCCATTGTCAAATCCTTGGACCATTGGCGTCATTACTTGGAAGGAAGTAAGTTCCCTGTACAAATCAGAACCAACCATAAAAACCTCCTTTACTTCACTAAGAAGAGGAAACTTAGCCCGCGCCTGGCCCGATAGGCTATCAATCTACTTGCCTTTGATTTCAAGATCAGTTACACCCCAGGACACAAGAACATAGTACCAGACACCATCAGCAGACAAGAGGATTTGGATGACCCCAGCCAGTATTATGGGAAACATAATGAACATGTCATTCTTTTGGAAAACCAGTTCCTTTCTCATATTATGACCCTATCTTATCTATCCACCTTGGACCAGGACATTGTAGCATCCCAACTCCTTGATAAGGATAACACTCCCACTGGGCTTACTTTAAACCACGGATCTTGGTGGAAGAATGGAAGCCTTTATGTACCAACCAATGAACACCAAAAAACAATCTTGGATAGTTTCCACGACTCCCCTCTCACAGAACATGGAGGCATTTGCAAGACAGTCAAGAGAATTCAACAGAGATGATGGTGGCCAAATCTTAAGAAAACAGTTGCCAAATACATCTCCACATGTGTGCCTTGTGGCCGCAACAAACCCTCTACCATGAAGCCCCAAGGATTACTTAAACCACTGCCCATTCCTCCGCGCCCTTGGTATTCCATATCCATGGATTTTATTGTGGACCTTCCAGAGAGCGACAACATGACCAGCATCTTTGTAGTAGTTGATTGGCTAACAAAATATGCAATCTTCACGCCTTTCAAGAATGCAACAGCAGAAGACACAGCCAACATGCTCTTCACTCATGTAATTGCCAATCACATAATTCCCAACAATATCATCTCAGATTGAGGAACCCAATTCACATCAAAATTCTGGCAGTTCTTAATGGAGGCATTATGTGTTAAAACTCTTATGTCCACCTCCTTCCATCCACAGACCAATAGACAAACAGAGAGAGTTAACCAAGTGCTGTAAGGTTTCCTCAGGAACTATGTAAACTTACGACAGGATGATTGGGTAACTCTACTCCTGCTTGCCCAACTATGCTATAATACAAATCACCATGACTCTATTGGAGTATGCCCCTTCTTTGCCAACTATGGATATAACCCTGAAGATCTTCCTGACCCTGCCACCAAAGACACTATTCCTTCTGCTTACCAATGGGCAACCTCCTTACTCAAGAATCATCAACAACTCAAGACACAACTGGAAAAGACCATCCTGCAGTATAAAACTCAAGCTGGTAAACATCAAAGAACACCGGAAGACATCCAAGTGGGAGACTATGTGTTCCTCAGTGCCAAGAATCTCAAACTGGATATTCTGGGACGTAAACTAAGGCCAAAAAAGATTGGTCCCCTGTTGATCATTGAATGACGCTCTGATGTTAACTTTTGACTCAAACTTCCCAAAGGCTCCTCTGCTCATGATGTCTTCCACATTAGCCTTCTATCTAAATTCCAAGGGTTGCCATCTGACATGAACCACAAGGACCCTCCTCCTATCATCTTGAACCATACTACAGAATGGGAAGTAGAAGACATCCTCAATCACCGCACCTCCCGGGGTAAACACCAATACTTGATGAAATGGAAGGGCTACAAGGTAGAATCCAACTCCTGGGAACCAGAAGAGAACCTAGAGAACGCACCAGAAGTCCTCTCACACTACAAGGAGAACCAGGGAGAGAAGAGCCTTCCTGGGGAGGATAGTGTCAGGTATTCTTTCCCTGACTACATGAATTTTATTGACAATCTGGACCTTAAATCCTTCACCAAACAACACCACAACAATTCTCTAAAAGCCAGTTTGTTCTCAGGAAAGGAGATTAACGGGGATCAAACCCAGAACCGTAAAGAAGGGTATAACATTAATATGGAATCAATGGTTCAACTTAGTTTACCTAATTATGATGATTGTATTCATTCAACTTTTGCTCTGGCTTTTGAACCAGTTTTCAAAAATGTTAATAAGCTACTTAACAACATCATTTACCGCTTGCGCTCTGATTGGCTGCAGCTGTTGTCCTTGCTGCTCTGTAATCAATTGAGTCTATATTTGAGCCAAGCTCTGTACTGTAAATTCAGAACCTGAACGTAAAAATGCGGGATTGTCAAATCCTTGGTCCAAATTTTGAATCACTTTTGCGGGCAACTCAGCTGAGTGAAAAATAAAATATTTAATAAAATCAACCATTTATTTTGATTCTTTTTGGTTTATTTAAATTAGCAAATTTCAAATCTCTTGAGCAGATTACTCAACTAACAAAAGACAAAACTCAGCAAACAAATGTGGGATGCATGAATCAGAAATGCAGGATTCTTATGTACAATTTTAGATTTCCTGTATTTCAATTGAATCATGGACATCATGTAAAAATTAATGAATCTGAAATTGCGGGATTGTCAAATCCAAGAACCAAGTTTTAAATCATAATTGCAAGGAATTTGAAATAAATATAATTTATTGGTGTCTCAAAAAGGATGCTAAAGGATATAGAGTGTATTTGTGCTGTCGTAACTGTGCTGTTTTTGCAGAGTTACACGGGGGAAAATATTTAGAAGATAGATAATAATCTTTATTGTGAGATAGTGATTATATAGCTATTGTGAATCAATGGATAGCAGGAACATGATTGGTGATCACACGGCTGGATGAAAGAGGGGGTGGCTTGATCCTGCTAATGAGTCAAGTGCCAAATTGAGGTATCCACCGTGAAGGATCATCATCTGTTCATGTTGATGGATTTGGTAATTCAAGTTGACTTCCTAGTCTGGCTTCAAGTGACCGGGTAATCAGATTGCGGGTCACAAACCCGCTTGGTTGGAACCTTGCTGGTGGGTCAAGCCTGCAGTTTCAACCCCCCTGGCTGAAGGTTGGCCTCCTCTGGAGGCAGGTCATCAGGGAGGTTGTTGGGATTCCAGGCGCCATATTGAACCAGTTGTTGCTCAGTGGCAGGCAGGGCGGTTTCCTGTTGTTTCTGTCTCGCTTTGCAGGGTTGTAGGTGGTTGTGGTGTAAGGTCTTGTCTTGCTTGTGTTTCCCAAGCCCTTGCATGAGTTAAGTGTTAATATTGCTTACCTTTAGAATGATCACTGGCCCTACTTTTTTGGGTTGTAGTTTGCTTTTGTTAATATTCATGACCCAGACTTTGTCCCCAACTTCATGTCTCTGGCGGATGGGAACAAAGGTATTTTGTAAGTGTTCCTTTTCTTTGGCTGCTTGTTTGCTGTTGGCCTCTATTACTTGAGGATCTGAGCAAGGGGGGACTTACCTTGGAATTTCCAGTTTGGGTCCTGTCAATGCTTGAATGATATTTGGCTGTGTGCCGTATACCAGTTCAAACGGGCTTTTCCCGGTGGATCTGTTCACTTGGGTTTGGCACACAAATAATGCAGTTGATAGCTACTTATACCAGTCTTCAGATCTCCCGGCAGTGAGTTTGGCTAGGGCTTGCACGAGGCTACCATTAAGCCGCTCTATGCGTCCATTGGTCTGTGGATGGTATGGTGTTGTGACGGTGTGTTTGACCCCATTTTTGGCGAGGTACACGTTGGTGTTTTTAGAGGTCAATTATTTGCTCCCATTGGTTATCAGGAGTTCTGGCTTTCCAAACCTGCTGATTATTTCATTGCCAATGAATTGTCAGACGTTGTTACCGGTGTGTGTTTTAACCGCTTGGGCTACTGGCCACCTTGTTGCAAGATTGATGGCAGGGATGATGTATTTTTTGTTGTTGTGCTTTCCTGGCATGGGGCTAGCAATGTCAAGAGCCCATACCTTGAACAGTAGTTGGGTTTGAATGGGGAGTACAGACTTAGGCGGGGTTTTGCTTTTGGCAAACTTTTTGCAGACCTCGCACTGTTCTAGCACTTCTTGGACATTGCAGTATAGGGTTGGCCACCAGGCTTTATGTTTTAGGAATTTGTATAGATTTTGGCTCTTAGTATGTCCAAGATCCCTGTGGTAGCAAAGAATGGTATCAACTTGTTGATGTGTGGGAATGTAGGGAATGGTTGTGCCATCCAACATTTTTCTGTGAAGAGTCCTGTATACATCAGAAAAGAGATGTTCATTATGATGACTGTTTCTTTGGTGATATTGGTTGTGCCTGCAGGGAACCCTTTGTCTTTTGTACGGAGCACTAGGAGAGGCCAGTCTGGGTTGAGCCCATTCTCTCCCCTAGAAGCGTAGACATACAGGCGGGACAGGGCGTCCACCATGGCAAGTTTGGCCCCAGGCTTATATTGGATGAGCATGTTAAACCTTTCTAAGATTTCCATCCACTGCGCTTGGCGGCATGACAGGTTTGCTTGTGTCTTGAAGTAGATGAGTGACTTATGATTGGTTAGTGCTGTGAATTCTTCCTGCCGTTCCAGGTAACAGCGTCATTTGACTAGGCAGTGTACGATGGCCAACAGTTCTTTGTCGTGGATTGGGTTTCAACACTTGCCATCTGTCAGTTTGCGCGACTTGTAGGCTACGGGCAGGAAATCACCATCACTATTCTTAATTTGTAGTACTCCCCCAATGGATGCATCTGAAGCGTCGGTTTCCATCTGGTATTCTCCGTCTTGTTTGGGGTATTGTAAGATGAGCGCTGTCGTGAGCTTTTCCTTGAGACGTCTAAAACAGAGGTCACATTGGGGGGTCCATACAAACTTGGACTTAGCGCCTGTTATGTCAGACAAGGGGGCAGTCAAGACGCCGCAGTCAGGTATGAAGCGTTGTACATAGGCCACCATTCCCAAGAAAGTGTGGAGTTCTGATTTTTCTTTGGGAGGTGGCATTTTGCAGATGGCTTGTATCTTCTGACTGTCGGGTTTGATGCTGTCCTTTGAGACTACGTGTCCCAAGAAGGGTAGTTGCTCTCAGAAGAACTGGCATTTGGAGGGCTTGGCCAACAGTTTGTGTTGTGCCAGGGTCGCAAAGACTTCCTCCAGGTCTTTGTGGTGCTGTTGCACCAAGGGGCTGTAGACAATATTATTGTCCAGGTACACTAGGGCGTGTTTGCCTATGTGTGGCACAAACACTTTATTCATGAAGGTTACAAAGGTGGACGGGGCATTGATCATGCCAAAGTTGAGTACCACACATTTGTAGGAACTGTACTTAGTGCGTAAGGCTGTCTTGGGGATGTCTTCCTCCTTGATGCAAATCTGGTTGTAGCCTGCAGTTAGATCAATCTTGGAGAAGACGGAGGCTTCTCCCAAGGCGTCAAAAAGATAGTCAATTAGTGGTAATGGGTAACAATTCTTAATGATGACTTTGTTCAGGGCGGGGTAGTCTATGACCAGGCGTAAGGTACCGTCCTTTTTAGCCACAAAGAATACAGCGGCCCCAAAGGGAGACTGTGAGGGGCGGATAAGTCCTTTTTCCAGTGCCTCCTTGAGATAGGCGTGCAGGGTGTTGTCCTTGTTTGGGATCAGCCTGTAAATGGGATGTGCCTTGGGTATAGCCCCCTTGAGTTGGATAGAGTGTTGGATGTGTTTCTCAGGGGGTAGCCCAGGTAACGTTTCCTTGAAGATCTCTGGGTGCCGGGCCACAATGTCGCAATCTTGCAGTGTGGAGGTGTCCTGGTGGTCCTTGAAGTGTATGATTTCATACTGGCAGGAGTCCCAGTCAATTGCTTTCAGGCTTTCCTTCTTGTCCAAAGTCTCTGTGATGCGTACAAAGACGTGGTCTTGTAGGAGTTGGTCTACAGAGTCCAGGTAGATTTGGTGGTTGACACCTTCACGCTTGATGGTCAACACTGAGATTGCCCAGTCCACGTGGGAGTTGTTTCTCCATAACCAGTATAGTCCCAGTACAATGACAAACTTAGGGAAGTCAATTACGGGACCTTGGATGTTGAAGTGGAGGCTCTCAAGCATGACGGAGGAAGGAGCAGTTTCTTTTGTCACGGCAATGTGATGTTCATCATCCAGGACCACGTTTTTAATCCGCAAAGGATTAGTGGCCAGCTTGAATTTATCCACAAAGCTACTGTTGACTAAAGTTCAATCTGCGCCAAAGTCCAGGAGTGCTGAGCCTGTGTAACTGCAAAAGCAGAAAGGGTAAGACATCAATTTATTGGGATGTCTGGCAATGGTGTATAGTACCGGGCTTTTCCTAGGGCACTTGGATCATTGGGCATTGGTCCACGTCCTTGGGTTGGTATTCATTGTTGGGCAAGTCAGGAGTTATGTGGGGAGAGCTTGGCTTGCTTAGTGCTCTCCCCAGGCTTTTCCCTTGTCTTGGTTGCCTTGGGTGGTGGTGACACAGAAATGGGTACAATTTAATTGGCTGCTATTTCCATTCCCATTCCCATTTGAACCCGTGGGCTTGTGGTTGTTGCTGTTGCCTCCAGGAGGTGGTTGAGAGGAGCGCCTGCTTGGATGGGAGTCCTTGGGTCTTTCTTGTTTCCCAGTCTGTGCCTTGTGTAGAGTGTTGGATGTTTGTTCCGCTTTTTCAGCTTCACGGTACAGGCTTTGCAGGTTGGTAACCTGGTCCAGGTTCACATGTCTCATCACGTGCAACTTGAGAGCGCTGTAGTACATGAGGTGTGTCAAGGGTGTCAAAGGCCATATCAGATGGGGCACAGAGACGGAGTTCCTCGTAGGCACAGGTAAGTTCCTTCACAGTGCCTGTCTGGGTTAGGTTCTTTACTTGGCGTATGATCATGAGCGCTGTATCTTTAAGCACAAACCTTGCCAGGAAGTTCTGCTTAAAGGTATTCCAGTTCTTGTCAGTGTGCTCTTCATGCCACTTGTCACACCAGGTGCCAGTGTCATGGGTCAGGCAAATGGAAATCTCTGTGATCCAGAATTGCTGTGGGCATTCTATCTGAGCCAGCTTGCTTTGGGCAGACTGGATCCATGCGGCAGCATTGTTGTTGTTGGCCCCTGCCTAGGGCTCCAAGGCGGTGCTGTGAAGTCTTTGTGCAACATAGGCGGGCATGGTGGTTTTGTCAGCTGGTTGTGGCATCAAGGAAGGTGCCTGAAAAAACCCTTGGGCAGACAGGGTGTTGAAGGTGGGTAGCAGGATCACCGTGTTTTGGTAGAGAACAAAGCCATCAGGTATCTCGGTACCAGGAGTATACGGCGTCCAGTCAGGCGGGAGGCCAGACATAATTCTGTTGATGATTTGTTGGCCGCGGCGTGTGCAGGCAACAGGCGGAATTTTTCAAGATAAGGTAGGATGGAGAACCTTCCTGTGCTACCAATGTCGTAACTGTGCTATTTTAGCAGAGTTACACGGGGAAAATATTTAGAAGATAGATAATCATCTTTATTGTGAGATAATGATTATATAGCTATTGTGAATCAATGGATAGCAGGAACATAATTGGTGATCACACAGCTGGATGGAAGAGGGGATGGCTTGATCCTGCTAATGAGTCAAGCGCCAAATTGAGGTATCCACCGTGAAGGCTCATCATCTGTTCATGTTGATGGATTTGGTAATTCAAGTTGACTTCCTAGTCTGGCTTCAAGTGACCGGGTAATTGGATTGCGGGTCACAAACCCGCTTGGTTGGAACCTTGCTGGCAGGTTGAGCCTGCAGTTTTGACAGTGCTAATTCTTTTAGGAATCATAGGCATTCTCACAAATCACCCTATTCCATTTTAGGATGGCTAAAATTTAGATGCTTGATTACAGTAGATTTCATAAGATGCTAATAATAAAGTAGAATTATATATTACAATCTATCTTATCACATTGTCTTTCCTTTGGTGTGTTGATAATGTGCTTGCAATTAATTGGACAGTTTCACCTCCAGTTGCTTTGGCAATAGGAAATCAAGCTGCCTCCCCAAGACCAACTAGTCTCGGGGAGGCAGCTTGATTTCCTATCGCCAAGGCAACTGGAGGTGAAACTGTCCAATTAATTGCAAGCACATTATTAACTCACCAAAGGAAAGGCAACATGATAAAAATAGTTTGTAATATATAATTATATTTTATTATTAGTATTTTCTGAAATTTACTGTAATCAAGTATCCTTAATAGCAATACATGAATACATAGTGTAGTAAACTGATGGTTTATCTTTGCCCCCTCTCCTTCTTCCTTGAAAAGAAGTTTTATGGCCCCTGGCTACGCCGGGGGTCAAAAAACTTTTAAAAAATTTCTGCGTCATCAGGAGAGAAGCTCATAAATCATTATATGGTTTTATGGTCACTATATTATTGATTTAAAGTGCAGAATATTGCATCATTTCCAGTTTAGATAATATTTCATTTCACTTAATTTCATGTCTAAACATGGTTGTTTAGATTGGATTTTTCATTTGATTTTATCCAGAGTGGAGCTTCTTGATTTGGGTTGATTTTCCCTAGTTACTTACTGTACATTCAATTTGGATTCCAGTTCCCGCAATTATTATTTGAGTTTACTAGTGGCATTCAAAAGCAATTTGAAATTTGGTTCTTGGATTTGGCAATCCTGCAATTCCAAAAAACATAGTAAACTTAATGGAAATGGTTGATGGATTTGAACGTTTCAAATCTGATTCCAGTTAATTCATTTTGTCCATTGGAAATATGCAGTTTGACTTGAACTTTGCAAAGTGTCTATGAGTTCCTGCATTTTTAAAAATTCAAATAAATACTCAAAAAATCAATTTAATTAAAAAAGGCTATCCCAAAAAAGTGATTCAAAATTTGGACCAAGGATTTGACAATCCCGCATTTTTACGTTCAGGTTCTGAATTTACAGTACTTAGTTTCAAGCAACTATCTAAACACATCCCGCTTAATTAAGTACAGCCTGATGGCTTAGACTTGTATCCTCTGGCTTAACAGGTTAACAATCTATATGATTAAGTTTCTTTTGTACCATCATTTGAGAAAAGGTATTAATTTGATTTCCCATCCATGAAAATCCCTCTCATTCTCAAATATGCCACTTAAATTCTCCAGCCTTCATTGTGAGGGTATTTAAGTGAGTTATTCTTATCATTTCTCTTTGTTCCAACAATAAAGATTATTCCACTCCTTGCCACTTCTTCATTTTCTGATAAAACACATTTTTTGAAGCCATGAGATGAATTCTATTCATATCCTGGTTTCTAGCTTACTTCTTGCCAGTGGTGTTGGCCTTGGACAACCCAATACCTACAACTGACTGGTACAACTCTTCCCCAGACAACACCCACCAGAAGGAATCCCTTGCCCATGGTTGGTTCAAATACCCTTCTGGACATTGGGGACGTAAATTCCACTATGATCATTTGTTTACTACACCACCTACTGAACCAACTCTGGTTATACCTTACGCCTCCTTTTACCTCTTGATGTATTTGGGGGGTTAATATCTACTTGGGCAATTCAGTTCTATGTTTGGAAGGTTTGCTTACTTAGGGCACCTGGGACATCTTGCAAAGGTCACGGTTCCTATTGGCTCAATAATAGCAGGTCTGAATGTAGGGGCTTTGGCCCACCAGCTAGGGGGTTTATTCCCTGCCAAGTGGGTCCCTGACATTCCCCATTCCCCTCTATAAACTTATTTCTAGATATCTTACTCACCTTTGGAATAAATAAAAAGAAAGTTAACCTCACATTAGCGTATTTGGGCCTCTTTGCCCCCATCTTTGTCAACTTTGTTGGGGCAATAGTTCAGTTGGCTTTGGACTTATTTTCTGTCTCTTGGCCTGCCTTTTAAGTCACCTCTACTTCTTGTTACTATTCTAATTTTCCACTCCAAATGATCTTCTTGGCTTCAATTTTAACCTCTGTTTTATGCTCCACAGTTTGCGGTTCTAAAATGATCAAGCCATCCTCTCAATTTGGCTTACTGTTGCTCAAATAATTAACTCTGTGTTTATTATATCCACATAATTTTTCTTTGAACAGTGCAGCTTGTCATCTTGCTCTAACAGCCATAATAGGCACTTAAATATACAGCCAATTGATAATTACCACTAGGCTAGCTCAAGAAGAGCGTAGGCTGTAGCTGAGGCGCTATGTACGCCTTTTAAAGGCCAGTAGCAGCACATGTGCCAAGGACAGCCAATCAGGATAGGGGTAGCAAACAAAAATAGACCTATTGAAAAGGTAGCCACTTAGAACTGTCTGAAAGAACAAGAACAAGGGTTGTTGAAGTATATATATTTCAGGGCCCAGAAAGCCCTGGACAACCAGCTGGCCATCCTAGAGGCAAAACCCCCCACAGCTTGGGAACCCTTACCAAGTATTCCCCAGAGCCCAAAAATCAATCTTTTGACTAAAAAAATGGCCCAGGATTTGAGAGGCACACAAGCCTCAAATCCCTGGTTTTGATTCTATTAACAAATTTGGGCCTCTCAGCTAACAGGAAATAGCACATTGAGAGCGTGATTGTTTGATCATGCAATTGGGTGCACAATTAATTGCAGGAACTATAAATAACTGTGGTGCCTTGTCATGCTGAAATACAAGAAAGGTTCATGTTATAGAAACCAATGAGCTCTCACCCCCTTGCCCAAGTACAAAAATTCCAGAGAAAATTTTAAGTTTAACTGCAAATGATGCCACCAGTTCTCTGGTGGCACAAAAGGACGCAGAATCTCCAGTAAGTATAAGTAGTGAGGGGGGAGAAGCCCTCCTCACTGTTGACATCTTAATAAAGCAAGTTTATGCCCAGAAATCATTATCTTATTGCAGGAATTGTCTATTTTTGCTTAAATTTAATTATTCTCTTTGCATCTATTTGTGAATCCACAACACAATACAAACTTGCATATCCTTATCCTCCTGGCTACACTCCTGCTGCTCCAGTCAAACCACCCTGCGCTCTTGACTTGGACTACTTCCACCCCCACCATCTGGATCTGCTGCCTACTATGAAGAAGATTCCTACTGCTCCTTCCCTTCCCAATTTGTCTCCTGCCCAGGACTTCAGCAAGTTAGGGTTCATCTACATCACAGTATTGGGGCTGGATAATCAAGTTGTGCCTCATACTGGGAGTTGGCTCCCCTTAGCCACTGCTCTCAACTACCTGGTCCGTATCACGCCTATTGTGTACATGGCCTTCCAGGCCCAGCCTGCCTCCCCTGTGGGAGTCCAGTTGGACTCTGGTATGGTCTGTGACAATATAGATACAGACACCTGAAAGGATGATAACAAGTTCTTAATTACACCTGGATAGATTGCAGCCACTGGCTAGATTATACTCCAGTCCCAATAAACATAATTCTCTTAAAGTTCTATTCTATTGTAGTCTGTAGTGCTCTTGCATAGGACAAGGTAGAGTACATTGGTAAGTCTAACATCTATCTGTAGCTTTGAATATACCAACAATAACCCAAGTTGCTCAACACTGGTATGATTGGGTACTACCGCTGGTTCATTCCCAATTTTGCATCCCTGGGTGACCCCCTTTTTCAACTCCTCTGGGCTGATAAGGAAACTTCTGAAGCCCAGCATCCCAATCTTCCTTCAATGCTCTAAAGGAAACACTGACTGCAGCCCTGTTATTGGTGTATCCTGACTTTTCCAAACCATTTTTGGTTCATACAGATGCCAGCCTAACTACAATTGGTGGTGTTCTATCCCAGCTGGACTCAGATGGGCTGGAACACCCTGTGGAATACTGATTGTACACACTCAATTTACATGAGAGGAACTACACAGTTATCAATTGTGAATGATTGATGGTGATTTACTTCTATCAGCAGTTAAGAGTGTACCTTCATGGGGTAAATTTCACTGTTGTAATGGACCATGCCTCACTGCAATAGCTGAAGACCCTCAAGGACCATGAAGGTTGTCTGGTGTGTTGGGCCATCAATCTACAGGCATATGACTATGAGATCATCCATTGAGCTGGAGCAGCTCATCAGAATACTGACTGTCTCTCCTGTCTTCCTACTGTTGTTTTAGTATCCCCCATGGCTGACATACTCTATGATAATTTTATGAAAGATTCTTTGTGAAAGGAGGAGCCAGTAGAGATCCAGAGAGCTCTAAAGAAGTTAGCTGTTGATACTAAAGTTTTCAAGAGACAACTTCTGAAGATTTGTGAGGACTCTTGGCTACCTTACATACACCCATCCCTACACATATATTCAGTTGTGGCTGCTCACAAGACTACTGGGCATAGTGACATCCAGAAGAAATTAGCTATTCTACAACAACATTGCTTCTAGAAAGGAATGCACACCAATGTGGTAGAGACACTAGCCACTTGCCACAACTGAAACATTGAAGAGCTAAGGTTGCCAAGTTTCAGCACAGACTGGTATGTCCTGGGTTTGTCTTTCACACAGTGGCTATTGATGTAGTGGGTTCCTTGCCAGTTATCAAAATTCACAACAAGCTCATCATTGTGACTGTTGATCATCTGACCAAATGGGTAGAAGCCAAAGCCATCCCCACCCAATCTGTACTAGTTACTGTCACATTTATCTTGGAGAATATTGTCTACAAGCATGGCTGCCCCCAAATTCTGTTGACCAACAATGGCACCAACTTCACCAGTTATATCATCCCCCACCTCAACCAACTGATGGGGATATGTGATACGCTATCTACTTCTTATCATCCACAGAACAATGGCATGATGGAGAGCACCAATGGGAGTCTAGTACAGATTCTCTAGAAGCTCAGCCATCAACAGGAGACTGAATGGGACACATCCCTGCTTGCAGCAACCTTTGCCTACAACATTGGCTACCACTGCGCCACTGGGAAGTCTCCCTTTTAACTTCTCCCTGGACAACAACCAGGGCTGCCATCCCTGCTATACTTATTGGTAAAACCTAGCTTGGCTGTGTCTCCAGAGGCATATCTCAACAAGATTTTTCAAACCCTTACATATCTGCAATCAGAAGCATATACTGTAAACTTAAATCATAAGTTTGGCCTAGAACAAACTGTGTCCAAGCTCACTGCCCTTTATAAATACCTGGTAGGAGACTCAGTCTACTTCTTCAGCAACAGAGGATACGGCTGCAAATCCAAACTTGCCTCCCTTTGGCAAGGCCCAGTTCAAGTTATCCAGAAGACTGGCCCCAACTCCTACACCCTTAAGGAGCCCCATTCTGGGCAATTGATCACTAGAGTACACACTCAGTATATGCATGCTGCTCCTAGTGATCAAGAGTAAGCCCCAAAGAGGACAACAACCCAAAAAAACAAAAGCCTAATAAAAATCTACCTGAGTTGTTCTCCTGTTTGCAATAGTGATGTACAATTGTATGAGAAATATGAATGAAAGAACAAGGTATTTATTGAAGACTGATAAGACTCTTTCAATACTGCACCAACTGCTCTATCACCTGAATGGCAGCCAGGAAACACAACTGGTTACCTATGGATCCACAAAGCTAATAACCAAGGATTGGGCAACAAACCCCCACCAAGCAAGAGACACAATTGACCCCAATGTCCACAGGAAAGGTGACCCCCAAGAAGATACAGTCCCTCAGAAGACATCAAGTATTTTAATCTTATTGTCTAATCCTGTGGAGGTAAATATTGCAGATCATGAATGTATTAGACAAAGGAGTGTCTACTTAGGGTTTAGAACAATGAAACACTCACGTGATCATGCAAAGTCCTATTACAACATGGTTTAGAAGTGTAATATACGTTTTAAGCGCCTAAAAACCGGTGTTTGGATTATTAATTAATTGCACTTTGAGTGTGGGCTTCACCTCTGAGGTTAATAAAAGAACAACACAATTTTTTTCACTTGCCTTTATTAGGCAAAGCACTTGAAATCAGTCATTTTCATGTACAGGCATTTTAGTATGCCACTTTCTTCTCCTCATTTTGGAAAGTCCTTTGGCCAGTGACTACTTCCCTCTGGTGATAATTTCACTGCCTTATACTATATAAGTATATTACTATCAAATAAAGTACCAGTTTTGTCTTTATACCTTTTATTCTTCTGTCTTCACAAACTTTCACTCTGTCAGCCAAAGTTACAGTATTAAGAGTTAGGAGTACTGAATAACTAATTGTAGAATTAATGTAAATTCAGAACCTAAAGGTGAAAATGCAGGATTGTCAAATTCTTTTGCGTGAACTCACCAAATTAATGGAGTAATTTTCATCCCAGAACGACTTACTTTTTTACATAAAATGATGAAAAATATTCCAGTAAGTTGGTGAGTTCACACAAAAGAATTTGGCAATCCCGCATTTTTACCTTTAGGTTCTGAATCTACAGTATTGCAACCCATAGCCATATTTTACAGCAGCCTTTGTAGTTGATCAGCCCATGAAGATATGTGCATTTTTGGAGGCCGCAGCAGAGTGCTTACCCAAAGTGAAAGTATGATACCTGAGGGGAGCTCTTGAAGACTTGAATAAAATTATTGGGCTGATCCTGCTCAAAATCAACCACATGATGGGTTTGGTAAGGCAAGCTCTCCGGCTACTTTTTGGTTGGATTGGAATCTTTATCTTCTTGGGATGGTGTCTTCTTCTTGCGCTCTCTTGTCTTCTTGGACTTCTCTTCTAATGTTGGGATAATTTCATTAAATTTGTTCTTTTGAATTGTGAGATCACATATATAGGTGTCCTACTTCTTATTGAGAAGAAAAATAAAAAACAGAGGAAAAAAAGATTGCCAAACTGCATGTTGATGTTCCAAAGCTGGCCAAAAAGCTTTGAGCAGGTAGAAAAAGTGCCATCTGCAAGCCAGGTCTTGCACTTGAGAAGGTTGCACAAATCCTGAGAGGTTTCAAAGTAGATACTGCACTCCTGTGAATTTTGATCATCATTGTGCAGAAGGAATTGCTCTTCATGGCAGGATAGTTTCTACTCTTCAGTTAAGATTAACTGGTCAATGGATGTTGCACTGATGCCTTCAGTGCTCAGAGCATACCTCTGATCAGTGAGGTATCTCTGTAGTTTAACAGCGGCATCAACAGAGAAAAGTTGGAAGTCATTCAAATTAATAAGGGCATAATTAAAAAACTTAATGAATGTTTTGTCCCTGGGGATAGGAATGACTTGGAAAAGGAACCAGAAGATCAGTTGCTAGAGAGAATCAAATGACTCATTGCAGTCATAGTCAACTGTAAGGGCCTTAAATCAGGTGGATCCATAATTTGTGAGACTTTCTGAGCAAGCCAAGGTTATTGCATTTTAAGTGAAGTTGGTGGATTGCCTTCTTATCATCACTGCATTTGGAGCTGTACCCCTTATAGAAGAAACCAGCACCACACTTCTCTGAAATTTTGGGGCAACTCCCAGGAAATTGTATAGGCACAGCAAAGGTGCCATGGAAATTGCATATTTTATGAACAGTGCTCACATCTCACAGCTTAATGTGATTATCTACAGGAGCACCTAGCTCAGGTCCCTGATCAGGTTTATCCTCAGGCTCTGAAGTTGGGCCAGAGTGGTGGTTGAAATAAAAAACTTCACCTGGGGATCAGATGGGAAGTAAACAAAGGAAGATTAAAGAGGGGTAGGGCTAATTGTCTCAGATTCAGGTGGTGGTATGGGTGTCTTGAGGGAGCTTTAGACTTAGAAGGCTGCTTCTTTGGAGTTGTCTTGGCCTTTTTGGCCTTGGGAGGAGTGGTCTTGCCCTTGAAGGCCTTGGGCACATCCTTGATGATAGGCTTGGGAGGTATCTAAAAGTGAATTGGTATCAAAATATGGGGAATTTGGGGCAGTTTTAAAGGGGAAACAAGAATATTTTTAATATAGAATTATTAAATATTTTAATAAATTTGTAGAAAAGCATGAAAATATATACTATCAAAATTTTGAAGTTTTTTGTATGTATAAATAAACTTTTTATTAATAACGCAAGTATGCAAAACTTTGAGTTTTGACTGGGAACTTGCAGTCAAAATGGTGTTTTCAAAGTGATGTAATTGAGGTGCTGTAGCTCAAAAACAGTGTTTTTGACCATTTTTTATATTGAATTAACAAATTTCTGGTGGAGCTATCTCAAGCAGGCCAAAGAGTAAAACTTGAATATTTAAAAACTAGCTTATACAACTGGGGTTAAAAAGCACCCAGTTGTTTAGAGGAGTTCAAAAAAATATATTTGCAAAGTTTCAATAAGTTTCTTACATTTTTTGCTTAAGTGGTTTTTAACAGAAAATAATACTTGTGAAAAGCGGAAAGCAAGAATTGCAATAGCGGAATTGATATAGCGTAGAGTGGCGTCATATGCAATTTCCCCTTATTAACATTTATAAAAGTGAGTCTGTCTGTAATGTCACCTCAAGTGGGCTCAAGTTGTAAGGGATTTTACTGAATTGATTTTTAATTAAATTTATTTTAAAAGTTTATTGTTAAGCCAAAAGCTCAATTTGGCTCATCCTTACATTCAATTTCTTACATGCATCTTTGAAAGTACACAGATGGAATTCTGCAGAGTGTGGTTTAAATCATGTTAAACTTAAATATAAGACACTCAAACTTTAATAAATCTGTATTTAATTACTTGAATTTTAAATTAGTGGCTAACCCCATTCAACCATATCAAAGTGGCTAATCTTTATAGATTACCTGACTCTAGAATGGGTGGATTAAAATTAGAAAGGAAGCTGCAATTGTTCAGGATCTTTTTATGTGATTGGATGTTTAAACTCTGTTAATGATTTAATTAATTGATGAAAAGGGAGCTTGGACAATTTAAAGCAATACAGTTCTAATTACAAATATAAATATTAGTTTAAAGTAAGAGATGGTTGACTTGGGCATTTAGGATTGATCTATTTCAAAGTGAAACAATAGAGTTTTCACTTAGATGAATCAGATGATCCAAATGACTGCATATTGTTTCAGAGTAAACCTTGCTTGCCACAACTTCATCCCAAAAGAACATCAGTGGAGTAAACTGGCTAGGATAAAATTATGTTTCAATATAATGACTTTTATGAAATTTAGAGGATGTAGATCAATTTTTTAGATGATTCCGATCAAAATGGTACCAAATATGATAGCTATAGCTGCTTTAGATGCTGAGATATATAGTTAAGTGCTGGAATTGGGTTCACGTCATAATCAAAGGCTCAGACTCAATTTGAAATTATCTAAATTTACTTTTAATACACACTAAAAAACTAAAATCAATATATCTTAGTGAATACTAAGCCAATTTTGATGTACAATAGCTTATTTTAAAGCTGCAGATCAGCTCTAAATTTTAAAGGGATTTAAAAATCAAACACTAAATTTTAAAATAATTAGTTTAGCCTTACTAAACTTAATAGTGATACTGTAACTATTTAGGTTTAGGTTTAGTTTTTATTTATACTTGGAATATACAATTTTAATTTTAAATTTAAAAAATATAATTGAGCTTATTTTTAATTAAGCAATTAAATAAAGATTGAATCAAACATTTGATGAGTAATCCAAGCCTAAAAATACAATGAAAATATATTTCATTGGTTTATTAAAATCAACTTTAATTCTGTCCTTGGACGGGACAACCACCTAGTTTTCCCCTATCCATTGCACGCATCAAACCAATTAGATGATATGAAACCTAGTGGAATTTGAAGTGACATAAACCAAAATGGTGTAACCAACACTGTCCATATTAAAACTGTAAGGTCTAAGGGCTTGGGGCAAATTATTGTAAACTAAAGCCTTCAACCCAAGAAGATTAATGTTAGTTAAATATAAAAAAGTGGGGAATGTTTGCAACAATAACTGTACTAAAGCTCCTAAAAGTTTATAGGATGTAAAGTAGAGACTAAGACGGTTGATCAAGCCTAAGAAAATGAAATAGAGACCAGTCTTAATGACGGAAGATTGGGTTAGGAAGTCAATTTCTAGGTCAGGATAATGGTCAGCACTAGCTGGCGGATTTAAACTATCAACAATTAAAGTATGTGTAAAGTTATGCCTTCCCCTTAGGCCTCCACTTCAATTACTGCCAAATACTTGGGGACTTTCATTAATTGTGCTTGAATATTTATCCAAAAGGTTACTGAAAAAAGCTCAAGAAAATCCCTCAATTTAATATTTTGGAATTGTTCTAAAGATGCTCCCACCTTACTCACCCAAGAGACACACCTGGTTAAATATCATGTGCAAGAGCGGCCAGGAGCAGTAATAATTGCATCCAAAGCAGATTTCCCAGTTTTAGTTAGTTCAGCTTTCCCTTTTATTATGTCCATTCAAAATTTGTCAAGATCTTTCTGCCTCAACAAATGCACTCATATCCGCTCATATTATTGGTTGATTGGTTTTGTGATGTTCAATATATCACCTCAATCCCATTCTATCCCTTAAATAAATGAAAGAGTTGTAAAAGACCTTGCTTCATCATTCCCTACTCTAATAAAGCTCAAAATTTGTTAGTGAAATCTGGTTATTTGGTTTTTTCTGTTGCTTTTGGTGTTCAGTTGATTTCTTCTCCCCTTTGGCCTCCCATGAATTGTTGGCGGCAACCTTTTGGTTGTTGCTGAAACCACAATTTTTATTGTGGTTGAGAGCTTTGTTTTATTTCCTATTAACCTGCTCCCCAATTATCACAGTATGAGTTTTTCTATAAGAGTTGCCTAACTGATGAAAATTATGGTCAAAAGAAATAATAAATAACTAGGATTTCAAAAGAAAAAAATGAAAGATAAAAAAGAAAAGATTTTAAGGATAACACAAGCCACAAAACCTAACAAGTATCTTTTAGGCTGCAATTCAACCAATCTCAACTTAAGTTGAGACTGAGTAAAACTCAAGCCTTTTATTCTAGTTTGAATGATTGAGGTAAATTATAGGGAAAATTAATCTAATATAGAGTAGTTAGATGAGCTTATTAGAGAGAAAAACACAATTGAATGTTGGTCTGGATATTTTAACTTAAAAAAGTTAAAGCACAAGGAAAATGGCAAGATACAGGTGCAGCGGTTGATGTTTAGGCTAACTCAAAGAAGAGCAAAAGTGGCAGAAGAGCAGGAAAAACTTGATCCAAGACTGTTTGTGTAAGAAAAATTAAAACAAGGTAAAGTCTTTTAGGAACTGGTTGGAATTAATCATAGCGCTTAGGTACCAGGTTCAAAAATTGTATGCAATGAAAGTGAATTCTGAAAAGAAGATTAACCTTAAGTTTAGGTTTAAATTAGAATTGTAACTGAAAAAAAAGGTGATGAAATCAAATGCAGTGGTTTGGTATGTGTTGTGATGTCCAAAGCAAGGAGTGTAAAATAAAAATAAGGCTTCATAAATAGCAGATGATAGTGAATCCTGACAAAAACCACTAATAAAATATTTTTATTAAGAAAAACCCATCATCATATCCATGTGTAGATAAGTTATAAAAAAACATATGGCAAAAGTGGTTTTTTACCAGGTAATGATAATCATTAGTAGGTCTACCTTAGTGATGTTATTTAAAGTTGTTATTATTATAAGTGTATTAGATTAATACTATAAAAACATCTTCTGATAGTATACAACAGGCTTTATTTTAGTGCAGGAATATGCTTATTTTAAATTGTGATAAATGGCATAAATTGAGATGTTGTTTTTGAGATGACATGATGTACTGATCTGAGGCTGGCTGCTTTATAATAAAGCAGCCATCTCTCAGATCTACTAAGCCCTATATTCAAGTATTGATTATCCTGATAAGTTTAAGGTAATCAGCTAAAGACTTATTTGTCTTTAGGTTGGATTGGGTGCTTTGATAGGCAATTTTGTTTTTGGCTGGTGGCAAGGTTGAAAGAAAAGTCAAGCAGGGAAGAAATCCTGGAATGTTTTGTTGGAAAGGTGGCAGGCTGAAAAACATGTTGGTTTGGTAGCTGGGTGTTTGGATCAGTCTAGAAAGGCTAGGCCTTAGATTGATTTTGAGTTTGGGGCAAAGGAGCATTATATTTGCATCTGGATAACGAATTTTTTGATTGGTGGTTGTAAAAGTGATGATTCACGTTAAAGTTATCTGGAGGTGATGGAAGTTGGATGCGATTTTCCAGCCAATCGTTTTCCAGTTGCGAGGAGCGAAAGTTTTACACAACTTATCTCCCCACGTCGAGCACCAAAACGGGTCATCAATTATCGTGTGGATCCTTTCTGTGAGATAGTTTCTATTTTAAAACAAACCTTTGCTTTTGTTAATTACCAAGGATTTCAGAATTATATTCTCAACCCATAACTTACTGCAGGTAAAAATTTATCAGGATCGAGCCACTGGGCCAATCACATTATAGAATTGTTTGATAAAAATTGGGCTTTAGTTTTTTGCAAAGAAACTTACTGGTACAATTAATTTCAATTATTATATTTAGTTTCATACCAGTCGTTATTTGTTGCAATACTTTTTATATAAACGAGTGCCGAGGTAGTCTTATAGAGCTATGTTTTTTATTTAGTTCCCTAGTTTAAGGATGTTGCATGTATAGCCAAGTGATGTATATGTGAGCAATTTAACAGAGCAGCTTATATTAATACTCTTACTTTATTTCAAATCTTGAAGGGATTCATTTATTTACAATTTTCTTAGCGTTGTTGCCTAGTAAACATAACAGTGTTTAGAAGCTTTGGCAACTTTTGATGCGCAAGTGCTTGTTTATTAGCCATGTACTTGTTAAAATAACCTAAAGGGATAGAAGTAGAATTTTCCAGAACCTTACAAGAGTAAACATATACTTATTGCAATAGAAATATTTGTGGCTTTAAAACATTCTAGAAGTATGCTTTACATACTTGGTTATCTCTGCGTATAAGGACTAATTATGTTGTTAGGGAATTGATCTTATCCTTTGATATCAATAGATAAGCCGAGATGGCGTCACCGAGCGAGTTTTTCCCACTGGAATTATTTCAAAACGAAAGGTAGGCTTTAATAGATACATGGCTTACTCCTTTCAAGTACGATTTTCGAGTTTTTACAGCTTTGGCATGGCGGTTTGCCGCTACCCGAGGATAGAACCAAAGTTCTAGAGGACTTAATTGAAGAGGGCCTAGTTCTGCTCAAAAAAGCACCCCCTTCAACCAATCAAGTGTCGGAGGTGACTGTTCAAGGGAATAAGATCCCGCTGAGCACTGCAGAGAAGGGGATTGTGCCACTTATGGCCAAGACGTGTCAATTGGACTTGGTGTACACTCACGTGATGTTTAAAAAGTTTGTTGTGGCATGGGACAGCGATCCTGCATGGAGAGAACTGCTTGTTAAACCTCATTCGGCAATAAATAAAGATGCTGTCCAGGATATAGCCAATAAGTTTGTCCAGTTTGTCCAGAAAGAGAAGTTCTCGCTGTTGCCTCTGCTGACTTGCATTACTTTGGCCCACGATGACCTTAGCAGCCCGCTACAGAAACCTAGTCACCATCTTTTCACTAAATTCTGTACCTCTTCATTGGGGGATGATCTACTTGCTAGCCTTGGTAACTTGACCTGCCGAGAATCAGACTTATCACCCCTTATTCTCTCCTTTCTTCTCAGCTTGGTTGGTGTCAAAGCACCCCTCTCTGCGCAGTTTAAGTTGCGCTTTGCCGAATGGTACTTTGACCAAACCCGATGTGCTTGTGCTCATTTTACTTTGAATACGCCGAGGGGCAGGGCTCTGATGGATGCTCTATTCCTTGATATTCTGGAATTGGATTTACTTGACTATCAATGTGACTTGGCGCAAGACACGCTCCATTGGACTTTGACATCGCCAGAAACGACTCAAACCATTCTAGAATTGGCCCTGAAGGTTCAGGCCAGCGACAAAAACATAATCATCCTTAAGGCCTTGTCTTTGCTTTCCTCATCTCTCCTTGATACATTTGAAGAAGCTCCCCTTGACCTAAGCGTCAGTCTGTACACCTTTTTGAAGACCCCTGCTATAAGCATTTCCAATTCGGCTACCCAGACCTTGGAGAGTTCGGTTTCTGAGACCCTCAATAGCCGACTGAAGGTTTACAGCTGGTCAGATACATTGACAAAGATCAATGCTATCCATCTCAAGCATGCCAAGAGACCGTTTGCAACTTTTCTGGTGGCAGTTGCTGTGCTTGACCAGTCTTCTATCTTAGGTAGCATTCCGGACTACCTATCTTGTGTCGCGTCGGTATACCGGGACGATGACGTTTTATGTTTACGGCTCTGGGAAAGCCAGCCTAGGTCCTCACAGCGTTCCTTCCTCGACTTTGTACAGGCAAGCTACCCTGCCGACTCTGTGCTGCTGCCCTTTTTGCTCAAAAACATCTCAGCCGGCTGTGCACCTCACGTTGTTCAGTATCTTATCTTGCTCCCGTCCTTGACTGTTCCTGATCTTAATCGGGATGCTCAGGCAGTGCGATCTTTACGGACACCTGACGGCAAGTGTCTGGTGGAGACTATCGCTCCAACGTCAATCGAGCTTCCTTTATTTTTGGACGGAATGGTTACATTGTTCACCGTCCCTAAATCGACCCGCGGGCGAGTGATTCCTTCACTGACGAAGTCTGGGTCGATATGCTGGAGCTCCGAATGCAATGTCTGGGAAATGTTCTTCAAGATCTTTGCGGAACTGGCATTGAAGCCTCCGGACGCACAGTCGATTCTGTTAGCCCAGCCTATCCTCGAGCTTCTATCCGAGATAGCAGCGGTGCAGCCGCATCTTTTCGAAACTTCCTTAATCAGCAGCGAGGACTTTGTCAAAAGGCTCATTGCCTTGGCTCAGACGGAGATGCCTAAAGACTGGGAGTTCAAGCCGCTCGTGTTCCTTCTGCTGGCGGCTCTTCTCCCATTGCATGCTAGAATCATCACTGTTGCATTCCAGGGCTGGTTCAGCTCTCAATCCTTTGTGACTGCCAAGAGGACCACCTTCCCCCGCATCTTCAGCCTCTGTTCATCCTTCTGTGTCACGCAGCATATGCTGGGCGTCTTCGGGTACATCAATCTGGCCCCTCTAGGAAAGGAGGCTCTTCACTATGCACTGCAAGAGTTTCGATCCTTCTTTGGGGCATCCGACACTGGACGGTTGTTTAGTCCTCTTCTCACCCACGATTTTACAGAGCAGCCTGCCCTCAGCGAGGCTGAACCTTGTTTGAAAATAATCTCTAGCCTTGTTCGGTTGGCACAAAGCCCATCTGCCCCAACCTGGCTGATTGAGTTTCTTGCCCAGGAGCTCTCCCGCGGGAACAATACTTACATTTATGCCCACCTCTTTCTGAGGGCCATCAACATCGCCGGCCCCCATCTTCCGAGTGCGGTGGAGCTGATGGCCAACTTCCTCCTTCTAAAGCAGACTTTAGAAAAAGATTCTCGCTTTGGTCAATTCGATTTTGTGCCCGCCCTGCTTGAACACTCTAACCCACAGGCGCCATGGGTTCTGGTATCACTATTTGGCATGGTCCGCCCGGGAGCTGATCCTCAGCTTGCATATTCAGCCGCAAAGGCTATCGGATTGCTGGCCACGGCTGCCGAGAGTGCTAATGTGAACTGCCTTGCCGGCTGTATTCCCGAGAACCATGCGCTGTATGGTGCCGGCATATTGCAGCTGCTGCGGACGCCATCAACCACCTTGGCTCTTCAAAAAAGGCTTTGGTATCTCCTGGCGGTTCTCTGCACGTCTCAGCAAGCTTTCACGACGCAGCTTTTCCCAGATGCTACTGCCTTGGCCGACCTCGTTTTACAACGTATCGCTGACTGGGATGCGCTTGGATGTAAGCCATCCGTGGCATCCTTTTTGGCTGCCGTCTGGAAAAGTCAATGGCGCGCGCCAGTTTTGAAGCCCCTGTTGTCCCCCAAGGTTTGGGAGCTGCTAGATCGCCATTTGCGATGTGGAACACTTGATCTTGAAAACTGTGCCGCAAGCGTGCACTTGGTAGAGCTGGTGGGCCATGAGCTTGCGCAAACCACCAACGAAGGGTGGGATAGTTCCTTCTTCAAAGTCACCAAAGCCATGACTGATCCGCAGGTGGTGGCACCCGTGTTCCTTGGAGGTCTTCTTCCCTCACCCAAGCCTCTAGGGCTGGATGAACTGTTCAGCAAGTTCACCAACCCCCAGGCTTACATCTTGCCCCTTCAGGGAACTTTGCTGGGTGACTTGTGTTCGAATGACTCGGGGTTGTTCTATGATTTGTCAGCCAGTTCTGCAGATCTGGCTCCGCAGCTGGCCACGTATATGGCTGCTGCTGACTCGGGCTTGTACAAAGACCAGATAGTCGGGAAGCTATTGATAGCATGGCAACGTACCACTTTATTGCTCTTCAAGCGGACTGAGACCCATTGGGCTGACAGAGGCGGCTCTTACGCCGAAGCTTTGGCTGTGCTCATACAGGGCCTAATCAGGTCTGTTGAACCTATTGCTCGCCAAAAACAGCGCATCAGTTCGCCGGGATCTCTTGGCTTTGGGAGCTTTTTAGGAAGCTTGTTGGCGCATGCGGTTAAACACCCCCAGCCGGAGCTGGCAGTATTTATTGCCAACAGCTGTGAAGTTCTCATCCTCTGTACGCGCTGGAGCTTCCGACAGCAAGTGATCTGTGCCCAACAGCATCACCTCGTATTTGCACAAGCAAATGCTTGGTTCCAAGTAATAGGGAGAAGCATGCAGCTTCTGGCGCAAGAGAATACTTCCTGCGACCTTAAATTGGTGTTTGGGATGCTTGAGGGTGAGCTTCACATTCTGCTCGAAGGGGGCTTTTCCGAAGATCGACAGCTTCGATACGAACTCCTCAGCGTGCTCCTCGAATCTCTCTTGATTGTTCTGGATGTACCTCGCCCCCTCTTTAGACTGAAAGAGAGGCGCACTGCCGTTTGCCTCGCAGACCTTCTTTTAAGAGAGAAGCTCCCTCCAATACTGGGCTATCAAGTAGTCATGATGCTTCTGCGCGCAGCTTCTTTGAGCATCAGTTTTTTGGATGCGCTCCCCAAAGGGAAATTGCTTGAGTCCTTCCCTCTCCTCTTCCCTCTTCCCATCCTGAGTGAGGATTCAAGTATCTCCGGCAACGGCCTTCTCTACTTCACCCACGCCGCCTTCCTGCGTCTGGCAAGTCTTTTCAAGGACCACACCCTTTCCCAAAATTACCTAACTGGTCTGTCGAACCTGGTTTGCGCGACAATCACGGGAGCCCACATTACACCCCCGCAGATGTGTCTCCTGAGGAATGCCACTCTTCTCCTCACAACCGTCAATAATCTGCCACTCTACGATAACGTGTTGGCTGCGCTGCCCGGCTTGATATGCCGCTTGCTTGGCGACAATGGGGTTGAGACTATTGCGTCGGCGGGTGATTTGATGCAAATAGCCCAAGAGCATCTGGATGACAAGAGCCACTTACCTGTGGAGTTCTGGGAAGGAGAGCTCGTTTTTTGCGCTCTTGGATGTCTCCAGAGAATGGACCATTCCGGCGATCTCACCTTGGCGCTTAAGGTAAATGTCACCAATGAGGCATCGTTTGGGCTGCTGATTGGGGTTGTCAAGGTGTATTTCGATTCCGACCATCCCCTCGCCGAGCGAATCCTCAGGGCAGCGCTGGATCTGCTTACCAGCCAGCTCCTGCTGCTTCTAGGCGCCAACAGCCTTAAACCTCTCCTGCGGCGGCACATCTCCTACGACATCCAGCAGGAGCTGCTCCCATATCAGCCCCATCAGATGACCGATGAACTCTCTTCCAGCTGGCTCTGCCTCACGAGCCTCCTAACCAATCCCGACTTTATCACGCCTTACTAGATACCCCTCAGTAGGCCATAAAAGTAAACTGTCTCTGTCCCTCAATAAAAGCTCCTTGACTCCGGTTTACTGCCCACTCTGACTCGACAAACATTTCAACCTTACCTTTACAAGCTCATCCACAATTGCCTTTTACCGCAAACATAAACCTCCAGGGAAAGAAAACATTCGACCTTGTCGTGTGCTACCTCAGGCATGGCCAAGGGACACGACAGAGAACCCCTAACCATAGGATTAGGGTCATACTAAGCCAGGAGGTCAGTCTTCAGGGATGGATACAGGTTTTCCTGAAAGCCCCAGGAAACAGGCCACTCCTCTAGTTGCGGCTAGGGAGGGTGCACCAAAGTCCAGGAAACCTCACAAACAGAGGATGTGGATCAAACTTGGATTTCATTGAGAAATTGGACCAGGATTCATAAAGTTCTGGGTAACCACAAAACATTACCTGTACAGTGAGATCAAGCACCATCTGCACATGTGGGGTGCAGATAACAGTGGTACAAGGGTAGACTGGAGATCGCTACAGCTCCTTTTAAGGAGCTAACACAATCTCAGGAAGCAAAGGGAGATGCAAAGATCCCTGACTTGTTCTCACAATTTGATCCCACCCTAGGCAAAACTGGACCAGTGTGGGTATGACCATCCATAGCAACTGTGGTGAAATCAACTCCCTGGTACTCAACAAGTTGTTGAGTACCAGGGAGTTGACTGCCGCATATGTGAATCTAATAGCATTTTTGGCTTTACCAATTTTAGGCTAATTTTTACTAGTGCAGTAGTTTTAAAAGCTATGGCGACAACCAAAAATGCATCAGATTTAAACAAAAATGATTTCAGATTTAAGCAAACCCTGAGTTGGGCGAGATTCAGGAATCAAATAATTTAAATGTTTTTGGTGAACAAACAAATTGTCAAGCCATAAACAAAATTTCACTAACACATTATACAAAATTATATCAAACATCAAGCGGTGTGGTTCAAACCACATACGAAATGATCTGACGCAACAAGTGAGACGGATGGATGCTATTCCAGAGTATATTATAATCCAATCAGGATTCATATGAGGCACCAACAGAAGGACTAAAATGAAACAAAATTGGAGCAATCTAGAAGCGAGATTCCAAAAGCACAAAACAAAATGGAGTCACACAAGATGTGTAGTATGAGCAGCCTAAAATAGAAAAATAACAGTTTTACAGCCAATAGACAGCTGTCCAATTTAGAGACAGAGGCATTTTATTCATTTTTATGGATCCTTATTTGTGTATAATAGTTTTGAGAACCTTTCAAATATGGACTTGAGATTACAATAAAAATAAATCATAAATTCTAAATTTCTACTTTTAGTGATTTTATCCTAGGTTTTTTACAATGGTTTTAACAGCAACAACATTTTTGACGGCGCCAGCAGCCAAGCCAGCTTCAATGGAGGCGAGGCTCAGGGCGTGGAGGCACCCATTTATGCCCAAGCCTTTGAGGCAAGTAACAAGGAAGCCAACCTGTTCCTGACCATCAATTCCTATGGCTTTGACTTGTTCAGTAGTCACATAGTGTCTAGCTCTGCCCCTGCTCCCGTACCCACCCCCGCACAAGCTGCCCACCAACCAACCAATCAGGATGGCAACCTTGATTCAGAACAACTTCCTGCCACTGGCCAACCTGCCCCCCTCAGCCAATCAGGCTTCAGCTCCCGCGGCCCAGCGCCCCAAGCGACAAATCATCACCGCCCAAATTTTCCAGGAAATTGTGGCACTGAACCTGCAGGGTCTGTCCTGGGATCAGATTTCTGACCAATTGAAATTTACCCAGTCTACCGGCATGCGGTAATTCAACAACCTGATGAACAGGGGGAATCTGGTTGGGACAGCCAAGAAGCCCAAGAAGGCCCCCAAGCCCCAAATCACAGAGGCGTACCCAATAATGCTTGACCTCCTCCAGCAGGATCCCAAGCTTCCATTGACCCAGGTCCAGAAGCAACTTGCTCACCATGGCATTTGGGTGTCTGAGCGCATTTTGCAGCTCTGGATGTATGGGAAGGTGATTTCAGTCCGTGTGCTGACCAATGTTGCCAGCAACTGATGGGATGGCGCTGAGGATTCTCTGTATGATCAGGCCATCAAATCAACCCTGGTCCATTGCTTGACTAGTCTAACAGATGACGTCATGTTCATCTCCTACTACAAGCTATCAATAGCTTTTGATGATTTTGGCAAACAAGGAAGAGCCATCACTCAAAAAGAAAGGAAGAAGGTCAAGAAGAGGACTTTCATTGATGTGTTTCTGGCTGTTTCAGCCAAGGGTTTTGTCTATTATTGGACAAATCCAGATTTCATCAATGGCTACAAGTACAGCCACATCCTCGGTGGATTACTCAACTCCTGGGATGGCTTGAATTCCAAGCACTGGGGTTTCTTGAGCCACCAGATAGAGGGTAGCTCCACTGCCCTTGAGGCCATCCAGCAACGCGGGCACCAGGCCTCCGTGTACCCAGCTGGCCATGCAGACATCCATCTGGGTGATGTTGTTTTCTTTAACATTGGAGACACAGTACAGGAGCGCGCCCTCAGGATTTCAACAACCTCTATCTTGGGGTCCTTGACCACAATTCTCTCTTTGGTCACCAAATGGTGGCTGACTTGTTTGTGTAAATGGTTTTTCATGTGAACATGGGCAACCAATCACATAAGGATAAGCACCTCCCACCCCATGCCACAGCCACCTACCAGCCAATCAAGGCAATGACAGATGAGGAATATGACAAGCAGTATATGGCAGCCATCACATGAAATCCTCCTACCCCTACCCCGCCACCACCCCCCACCTTCCAGCCCCACCCACCCAATCCCAGACCCCCCAGGCCAGCACTGCCTCTACGTCTTCCTTCCCGCGCCATTCTGCCTACTAGGCATCACTCAACCCTGCCCCAATAAACCCCCTGTTACCAAAAATTTTCTATTTATATTATCTTTATTTTGAATTTCAATTGTTCATGTTCTCTTTGTTTATAGTTGGTTTTATTCTTTATGTTCAGCTTATTTCTATAAAATCATATATTTACTATGCCATGTATCTAGATCCAGAACACAGTTATTTTTGGCACTTTACACTGCCTCTTGTGATAATATTAACAACAATTTGGTGATCAGCTAAATTTGAATTAGAAAATTATAGGTTAATTGTATTTAGATAAAGTTGTTACTGATCCAAATTCAAAACCTTAATGATAAACTTTAAGCCAATCAGGAGCCTAGTGATAAAGTGATTGCTGTGACATAAAGGGCCATACAATAATTCTTTGGTGCATGTGCACTAATTAATATGATTGGCTGGATCTTTTGCCATTGTGCGTCATTGCCGCTGTGGCAAGTTGTTGGTGGACTAGTGCCCAATTAGCTGCTGGGTTAGCACTAGTCCATCAACAACTCACCACAGCGGCAATGGCACACAATGGCAAAAGATCCAGCCAATCATATTAATTAGCGCACATGCACCAAAGAATTATTGTATGACCCTTTATGACACAACAATCACTTTATCACTAGGCTCCTGATTGGCTTAAAGTTTATCATTAAGGTTTTGAATTCAGATCAGTAACAACTTTATCTAAATATAATTAACCTATAATTTTCTAATTTAAATTTAGCTGATCATGAAATTGTTTTTAATATTATCACAAGGGGCAGTGCAAAGTGCCAAAAATGATATGGTAATTAAGGAAACAATGCCAACACAAAGCAAACAACACATATTGGGTTAAGAGTAAAACATATACACAATGGGTAAAAAAATGGGATAATGTAGTAAATGGGAAAACAAACAGGAATAAACAAAGAGGAGATAGTAGCAGAATAACACAGAGTTTATTAGGATGAAAGCTATAAAATCATATGGAAAGGTTAGTAAAAAAATTAAATGAGAGAACTTGAAAAACTACTCAAAGACCTTGACTTGGCAATTGCCAAAATTAAAGATATTGACTGCAAGGTCAAAGCAAAAGTGAAGTCTGCTGTCCTCAAAGGCAAGAAAATTGACAAGGTGTTGGCCAAGGCGCTTATGGCCAAAATACCTGACACCCCCAAGAAGACAATTGAGCGCTTACTCAACATTCAGAAGACAGTGGTTGAGGGCCTCCAGCTTAAGGCGTACAATCATTCTGCACCGTCTGTCTGGGTTGACGACCCTGAAATATATGCACATCTCAAGCCAGCCAAGCGCGCCAGGAAAGAGGTCACAGAATTGCCCGCTCAACTTCTTGCGCCAGGAATGACCAAGCCTGTCAAAGCAGCTGGCAAAGAGGAAACACAAGAAGGTAACCTAAAAAATAAAATTTTCAAAATACTTACCTTTTTTTGTTAGAAAAAGTTGACAGTGAACTCCACTGGGTCCAGGTCCCTTTTGTCCCCCCACCTTCTACGCCAGCTATGCAAATCATGTGACAAGGCAGCTGTTTCTGTCCCCCCTGTCTTGCAGGAGCTTGAAGACTGCATCCATGGGTCCTTTCCAATGTTGCAGGAGGCATTGGCTGAGCTTACGCATTCTAAGGGGGCATCTGAGTGGGCAGTTACTGCCTACAAGGATGCCCAACTGGTCCGCCTGAACCTGGTATCCCTCAGTGGAGTTTACTGTGTAAACTCCATTGAGCTTGTTTGGGACCTCTTGGCAACGCTCCCATTCAATAATATACTAGAGATGGGCTGGGCACATGCAGC
The DNA here is from genome assembly GCA_014839935.2 of Entomophthora muscae. NCBI lineage: Eukaryota > Fungi > Entomophthoromycota > Entomophthoromycetes > Entomophthorales > Entomophthoraceae > Entomophthora > Entomophthora muscae. Next base: position 126,955 of record QTSX02003722.1, read on the forward strand.
TGCTTGCTTCTGCTTCCCGGTGGAGCACACAATATCTTACCTGTTGGAGAACTTTGGGCGCATGGTGGATAAATTGGCTGTTGCAGACGCAGCAGCCATAAAGAAGACTAAGACCCTCCTGGCGGACTTTGGGCTGGCCTGGAGTGCCAATGAGATGGGGGTCCCTTCAGCAATGGAGCTCATGTTTGCCAAAACAAAGCAAAAGAAAAAGATCAGTGCTGGTTTTAATAAATTGTGCAAGTTTACTGAAGCCTTTGTTGGACAAAGGCTTCATCTGATTTTTACCTGGGATATTTCTTTTAATTTGGGATGAGCGCATCTGTAGAGGATTTTGACAGGGTTCTCCTAGGAATTGACAAGGCCAGGCTCTCCCTGGATGGGAAGAAGGTCCCCCTGGATACAACTCAGTGGACCACGGTATCCAGGACGCCCTGGTCCTGGCTGGAATTTACGGTTCTTCAGCCCCGCCAGAGAAGCTGCTGCTTCACTCCCACCTCACTATCCTCCCTTTCACCAGCAGGAAGGAGTATTTTAATCAGGATGTATTCACCGTATACAGTGTGGCAGTGGAGGTTATGCACCACCTCCATCACTGGGCGGTACATACCAAAGGACTAACTATAGGCGCACATAATAAAAAATATGATTCCAATAAATTTTATTACAATTTTTATTGTTTTTATTATAATAAATTTTTATAATTTTTATTTTAGCAAGCAATTTTTGCAAAATATATTGAGGAAACAGTTTTCATAAAAGCATAAAAGCATAAAATTATACATTAATAAAATAAATTCTAATTTGTACATTTTACATTTAATTTTTTTAAAACTGTTTTTATATTTATTTGACAAAAGTGATATAAATATATTTTCATAATCCAGTATCAAGTGTTTGGGATAACCTCAGATGGCATAGTAAAAAAATATAATATAAAATAAATAAATTACTTACCTCCATTAATGGTCTTGCCAAATGTGATTGTGGGCTTAGAAGCTTCTAAATATAAAATTTAAATTAATAAATCTTAAACAGTAGATTATAGAATATAAAAAAATTTGGACAAACTAAGCCTTTAATTGATTGGATGTTTGGCTAGGCACGCGGGGATGAACAAATCAGTGTGGCCATAGAATTTGGCCACAGTCTCAGCTGGGAGGGTGTGGATCCCGGCCTGCAGCAAATCAAAGAGGTCCTCAGTCCCAGTTGGGGTTCCTCGCTTGACAACTTGATTGAGCCACCCAAAGACTTCCTCAATGGGATTTAGGAAGGGCAAATAGGCAGGGAGGAAGAGAAGGTGCAAATTTGCTGTGGCCAATTGCTGGGGGCCCACTCTGATGCTAGTGTCAATTGATGGAAATTCTTCAAGAATATCCACCACCTTATGGAGACCAACATTGTCCAGCACAATGACGTTGGTGAAGCCCAGGCTCATGCGCCTCAGGTGCTCCTGGACCAATTGGAGGAATGATAGAAAGTTCCGGCTATTATGAGATCCCAATATCATTTGGTACAGCTCAACCCCCTTTGGATCAAGGAGAGCCACCATTGAATAGGCTGTGGCGCGGATGGCAGCACGCTGAGCCATCCTGTCATTTAAGCCTTTAGGGAAATATCCATACCCATTGCACATCAACAAGGCAACTGCTGATTTGTCAATGTAGTAGAATTTGACTGTCCCCTTGGCTTTGAGGGCAGTGTACACCTCTGCATATTTTTTCTGGACGTCAATGTTGGCTGGGCTATTACAATTGTAAGGAGATACCCCAAGCTTTTTCCAGGAAAATTTCATTTCCTTGAGCAGATGGTAGTAAAAGGAAATTGAGGCCTCAACCCCAAAAGTAGATTTGACTATGGCCTGTATATTTGCCAGTTCAAGATGGCAGTCCTGGGTTATCCACTGGCGGATTGCCCATTTGTGCTCCTTGGTGAGCATAGTGGAAACACACAAGGATTTCTCCATGGCAAGGACTCAGCCAGTATCAATGAACTTGTTGAAGATCTTTGAGGCGTACTTGGGATCCACCCCAACAAGAGCCACGGCCGCCTTGTAATCACCAGATTCACGCATTAGCTTAAGCAGGATGATGTGTTTGATATTGCGGATGCACTTCTGGGCAGGTGTTTTAGCGGTGGGGATTGAATTGTTGGCATTGGGCACAACACAGGGCATGGGTACCTTGGTGTAAAATGCAGTAACTTTCTTCAACACTAACTGCCCCTCATTGTTTGATAGAACTCAGGCTCCTCATCATCCTCCTGATTGCCATCACTGACGTAGGGCTCATAGCTAGTATCAAGTACAGGCTTCACTTCCAGCATGGCTGACGGGACTGACTCTTGCCGGTACACAACGTCAAACACATATGAAGTAAGTTCTGCCTCCTTGTTTCTAACTTTCTTGGTGAAGGTAACCTTGGTGGGCTTCTGGGTCAGCTTGGGGACCCAAGGGTTGATGCTCTGCACCATAGCAGCTTGTGCTCCTCAAACCGGCTGTGTCAGTGCAGCGTCACTATCAAACTCTCCTCTCCCGTCTCCTTCCTGAGTAGGTATTTGGGTTGCACTAACTCTATTCTTTGACCCGCAGGGACGACCACAACTGCGGCGCACAATAGGTGCATTGGTACTCTGTTGTTGTGTTCCTTCCATTTTGAGAATTTAATAAAATACTAAATAATTTTTAATTAAGTTACTCCCTACTCTTAATTTTTGCTTTTATCTGAATTTGGATATTTGATTAATATTACCCCCTCATATCCTGATTATAGATTTTTTATTTCTTAATTAGTTGTTTTGGTTTTTCAACACCCATTTTAGAATACCCAACATAATTTCCACCCATTTTCCCATATTTTACGCCAAATTAAGCACCCAACACAATATTTTTAAAATTTATGTCTTGGATTGTGTGTCTTATTTTAGATGCCTTGGTATCATTCTTGATTACAATTTATTGCACACACTGATTGAGCAATTTTGTTTACATAGTGAGTTGCTATTGTGTTTTGTTTTGGATTGAGTTTTGACCCACCTTGCTTGGGTGTATTTTGTCACTGATTCACATAGTAAACATATGTACACCAAAAGTCAACTCATACAATTTTGTTTGTGAATCAATGTATTTCAGATTGTATTTTGAATAGTTTTGCTTTGCGTGTGAGCACTTCTTTTCTGTGTTGACTCATTTTGCCCATTAACGCCAAAAATCCCTGTTAATAGAGTGTATATTTTACACTGTTAGTTGGAATTTGCTTAAATCTGAAATCATTTTGTTTAAATCTGAAGTATTTTTGGTTGTTTCCATAGCTTTTAAAACTACTGCAATTTAGGGGTTTAAAACCAAAATCTGAGATTAAATTCACTTGAATTCAACTTTGTTTAATAAATCAGTTAGCTCAAAGACCAATTTAAGGGGCATTTTATAAGTAAATTTACTTAATAAAAATGAAAATCACCTGTGTTTGACACTCTAAAAGAAAAAGTGGCCAGTTTGACACTTTTTAACCCAAATTCTAATTTTATTAATAAAACACACATGAACTTATATAAATTTTATTATTTGCTATTCTATTCTTATTATTGGTGTCTATAGTAATTAATTAAGCTCCCAAGCACCACTATACTGGATTTAGTGATTTAAACATTAATCAAATACCCCACCTGCTTTACATTATGTCATTTCTGGGGTTGTAGATTAAGTGGTGCCACATAAATCAAGCCCAATTTTTTAATAGATTTCATATGTAATTTATAAAAAATGGAAACCCAACTCTTCTTCTGTTCAACACTATCCACTTGCCACACAATTAGTTTTGGATTTAACTAATCAAAGACTTGGAATTAAGGCTAAGTTAATAAGTGACGTACTATGAGCGCCACTTGATACTCACCCACTTGACACTTTAACTTGGGGATTAGTACAGAGAGCTTCTTAACATTTTAACCAACACTATGGTAAATAATTCACTCCCAGCTCCTCACAGCATACCCTAATCACTAATAAACACATTTCCACTCATTCACTTTTTTAACTTATGTTGTATTTTTTTTATTTTTTAGCATACAAACCTGCCTTGCTTTTGGGTTTAATTTTGAACCTGGTTTAAATTTAAGCAAGGTTTATATGTAAAAAACATAGTAAATTTGATTTTTCTGCTCGACTCCGGCATACTCAACAGTGAGAATTCAGCTTTTTCTGGCTGTTTGACAGTGCCAAACTTGACACTTTACTATGTTTTGAATTTTCAACTCTCAATAAAAAAAAATTCCACATAATAATTTTTTGCTATTATAATCTACTACTTTTTCTGCTGCTCTCCATATAATTTTCATATATTTTTTTGATTTTCAATTAAACTTTTACATTGATTTAACACTAAGATGTTATGCTGAACCTAACATCTTTGATGCTTCATCACAAAATCACTTAATTTCTATGTTTTAACCTTTATATCTATACTTTGAGTTTCTATTTTGCTTCAATTTACTTTTTTATGTTTTTTATAAATAAAACTTTATTTGCACACTTTTCATTCAACTTTTGCTTTGCTTTACCTCTTTGTGTTTGCAATATCTTCTCAATCATTTTATTTACAATGCTAAACTTTTCTTTAGACAAAATCAAGCAAGAAAAGCCAGCAGCCTAAGCGCCAAGCCTCCAAAGGCTCCAAAGAAACTGCCTCCACCCCCAAGCGTGCCAAGAAGCCTGCAAAGGCAAAGTCTCTACCCCCATCTCCTCCAACCCCATCTCCTCCCACTCCTCCCCCCTTCACCCTCATCTTCTACATCCCCTTCACCTTCCCCCCAAAATTCCTCCCCCAATAAATCAGATGATGATCTTACTGACCACTCATTTTATTACTCAGAGGCCGACTCTGAGCCTACCAAGGAGCGCCGGACCAAGAAGGCAAAGGCTGCCAAGGAGCCCACTTCTTCTTCTAGTAAGAAAAAGGAGGCATCCAAGCAGGCCTCAAAGAATCCTCCCCCTCCCCCCTCCCAATGGCTCTTCCCCTCCTTCTTCATCTGACCCCTAAGATGAGCCGGAGGATTACTCCAAGAAGTTTAAAGCTTCTGGTCATGTGGCTTGGGATCCACTGGCCATCCACAACATTTGCAATGTGGACAGAGAGTTCAAAGTTCCTAAGTGCTTCCCCTGGTACTTTCCAATCATGTCTGTAAAGGGCGGCCCTGGTTACGTTGCCGACAATTATATCTTTAATTACAACAACCAAAAGCAGCAGACCAAAAGCAAGCACTTTGTCTGTGAGGATAAGTCTTGCGGGGCCTGGTTGAACTCCAAGGGCTGGGAGCGAGTAACATTGGAGAAGGGGGAGCACACTTGTGAGCCCCCCAATCATCTAATCACTTGCATGCTTAAATGGTACCTTGTTCAGGTCATTCCCACCACTGCCAACCTCCGCGCTTCTGATCTGGCCATCAAGGCCCTCCAGCATCTCAAACCCAACTATCTCAAGTTGGTACCAACACAGGAGCAGTTGGTCAAATTCATCAGCAATAATAGTATTGTTGCAAATCCCCCTCCCCCCAAGGCTTCTGACGTCCTCTCTGAGCTCACGCTCACTCATGAGCTTAAGCAGCTTCCTAGTGGGGAGCGCTTCCTGCTTCATGATGACAGGCCTGCAGCCAAGGACCATATAATCTGCTACTCAACTCAGCAGAACCTAATGGAGTTGAAAAGGGCGTCAACCTGGCTAGTTGATGGTACCTTTGCCACTTGCCCCCGGATGTTCAAGCAGCTCTGGATGGTTCATGCCCAGATTGACATCTGGGTGATTCCACTTGCGTTCTTCCTTCTTTCCAGGGCCACTGAGGCCATTTATACCTGCACGTTCTCCATCCTCCGCCAAGAACTTGCCCTCCTTTCTCCCGCCAATGATGAATCCAAGAAGACTCCCCCCACACCCTTGCCAACCCACCTGCCTCTGACAAGGACCAGGCCACCCTGGACTTGGAGGAAAAGGCAAGGCTAAGAGCTCTTGGGCCTTGCATATGCATTATGGACTTTGAGCCTGCTCAGTTCAATGCATTTGAGCAGCTGTTTAGCGGGGAGGTACAGGGGTGCCACTTCCACTTCCACCAAGAAGTTGCTTGTAACGTGCAGGCCCACACGGAGCTTAGTAGGTTGAGCCGGAGGGATACTTCAGACACCTGCAGATTTGTGCTGGCACAATTTAGTGCCTTGGCTTTTTTAAAGCCAGAGCACACTGCAATGGGGTTTGAGGTGCTCTCAAAGGATCCCTACATAGTGAAGCACCCAGAGTTCAAGCCTTTCCTCAAGTACTTTGAGCCCCAGTGGATTGGGAAGGTCGTCACGCAGAGGCAAGGCAAGGCCCATGCTAAGGCCAGCTGGAATTTGTACCGGGTGGCAGTGAATGGTGAGCTCAAGACCACCTCAGCGCTAGAGGCTTACCACAAACACCTCAAAGCCAACTTTGGGCTCCATCCAAAACTAATAAGTTCTTTTCCCTCTTGCAGCACAAGCAGGAGAAAACCATCTCCAAGCTGTGTGATCTCTCCAACTGCGTCCCCCCACCAAGCCAACAACCCGCTGTACCCTCTTCACCAAGGCTATCCAGGGTGCAGCCAAGCACAAATACAAGGCCTCTGAGCTTAAGCAGCAGCTTGAGCTTATTGCCACTGCCCTCCTGGAAGGGGCCAAGATGAAAAGGGGAAATAAAGATGAGGAATAAACTTGCTTGCTTGCTCAGTTATATGATTTTTACTCTTAACTTTTAACTTTTTAACTTTAATTTTTATTTATTAGCTTTGATCATTTAGTTTTTAGTTTTAATTTTAAGTTTTTTTAACTTAATTAGATAGCAGTAATTGCTCTATGTATACATGGTAAGTTTGAGATGAATATTTATAGTTGGAAGTAAGTGAAATATCTTAATTTTTGTTAATTTCCAAATAAAACATATGATATTCACAGTTGTGCTTATATGAACTATATCAAATAAATATTAATATTCCTTTATATTTTTCATAAATTTATTTGTTGTGTTTGTGTTTGTGTTTATTTTTGTCCCGTTGGAATTTTAATTTTTATGGTAATAAAAAAAATTTTATAATGAAGAGTGTAAATTACATAGTAAAATGAGAAATAATTGCTTATTTCTCCTTATTTATATTAATTAAGATACTGTTTTCATTACATCTTTGAGCGCTCTGAGATCACTTTAGTATACCATACCTGTATAGCTTAATTTTTTATATTAAAAGTTTTCAGTACATCAAGATCTGTTAATTAAAAAAGTGTCAAGTACCAGGGAGTCGATCAGGGCAAAAGCTGAATTCTCACTTTACTATAGTGTCAAGTTCAAGGGAGTCAATTTCAAGGGAGTTAAGTACCAGGGAGTCAATTTTAAGGGAGTCAAACTTACCACAGTTGCCGTTTGACATGCCCTGCCCCAAAGGGCAGGCTTTTTTAACTATCAGTTTAAATTCAAACTTTAGCTTGATTTAAAATTTATTAGTTTTTTTAAGTCAAGACTTTTAATTTGGTTTTCTTTTGCTTTTGGGTTTGCTTTTGCTCTTTGCGCGCATGGCCTCACTATTCAATTTCCCTTATAAATCCTATTATAAATGAGTTATTTTTCTTTTATTTTGACGCTTACGCAACCACCACGTACCTCACCACTGCAGTTGAAGATCTTTGGTTTTCTGGTTTCAAGACTTTCTTCTCCAACTACCATGTTTTTTCCCTGGGCTATCAATTCTAACTGACCATAAACTACTTTGTTTTCCCTTGAATATATTCCCAGGGCTAATGTTTCTTATCTATAAATAAAGGCCTTAGAAGAGTAAGCTTTTAAGCTGAAATTCTTAGTGAGTTCCCCCCAAATCACAACTACAGGTTTTTTCTTCAATTTTTTAACATTTCCTCATCAATCTTTAGCATTTTAAATTCAAAACTAATATTTTTAGTTATAGCTTTTAAAATTAACCTTTAAAGCCAAAGTGAAATATATTCCAGATTAGATCTCCATTTTTAAAATTTTCTAGTGCTTTAATAGCTAGAATAATTAGAATGGAGATAGCCAGACAACAAGCAATTAGCTTGCTATCACCAGTTTTAGCAACATGATAGTGTTTTAGTTCTTTTATGCTCAGATACTCCCAGGGAAAATATCTGGACGTTGACATTCCATTAGCTACTAATACAGTAGTTTTCAAATCTGTTGAGATAAATTTATATCATCCAGTTTAAAAAGCATGAACTCAGTCTAAAATCAAAATCAAAAATCAAAGAATTTATATTAAACTACAATAGATTTGGATCCACTTTGATTTTGTTTTTAGACTGAGTTCATACGTTCTAAACTGAATAATATATGTTTATTTCAACAGGTTTGAAAACTACTGTAGGTCTTTTTTTGACACATTATTTTATATAATCTGTTTAGGATTAGTTAATATGATGACCCCTTTTGTGTCAAATCATTCATTATTATCAAGTTTATTAAAGGTTCTTTTACAAACTGAACCAAAATCTTTGTACTTGTTAAATCTAAACCCCAACACCTTGCATGAGTTAGTTTAAATACTGCTCCCTACTGGGCAAGACCCTAAAAAAGCAGTTAATAACAAACCTATACATGATGTACCAGAGTAATTACTTAAAGGGAGAGTGTGTCAAAGATTTGTATATTTAACTGCTCTGTTTATCACTAGCCCAGTTTAAATTTGGATCATTGACTGATTTTGTGCCAAACCAATTTCCCAGTGACTTGTCCATTTGTTTCAAACCAATTTCCTGTTGGCTTGTCCATCTATCTGCCCATTCCTGATCTGATTCACTCTCTTGATTCCCCGTCTAGTGATTCAAATTGTGTATCTGCCACAATCTATTTGGCTATGAACCCTAGACTATAATTTTAATAAAGCATTCCTCTCCCTATCACTCTTTAAAGCTTTTTGAAAAGTTGCCTTCTCATCAAAATTCATAATAAAGCAGGAGATGTATGTATTTGTATTTAGTACAAGTTGAATTTATTAAAAGGCTACTAGAAGATAGTTTTTACACCAATTAAGAAGTAGGATTTTTAAATCTGATGCCCTAAATTCCCAAATAAATTCCACTGGATTAGCCGAGGATGTTTTTCTTTCCCTTTTGGGGCTTGCTTTCAATCAAAATAGGTGAAGATCCTATACTGTTTGTTTGATTTTTTATCGCGTGCAAAACTTTTGTGAACTTTCTATTTGATTATCCTGTGCTATTAGCAATATTTTTCTACACAAATAGTGTGCATCCAAGCGCCGCTTGGAAGCTGGAATGCCCATGCACAAGTTTGATCTGTTCAGTTGGGTATTCTTAGCTTCAAGTGTAGGGCTGCGGCGTCCCATCCCCAGACAAAACCCAGATTCTGTCCAAAGTTTCTGAAAATGTGGAAGGTAATATATTTTCTATTTAAACCTGATTTTAAATCCGATCTTCTCGAATGCTAGAAAACGAATACTTTGTCCAGGGGTGGGACACTGCAGCCCTATTCAAGATTGGCCATGTTTTTTACTGGTATTTGATGAATTTTTTGTATCACGTTAAAAATATTAACAGCTTTTTTCTACTGATGTTACTTAAAAAACTTGCGCCATTTGGGGTTTGTTCTATGCAGGCTTATGTTTTCAATAATCTGACTTTGGTTTGCCCCTCTCAACAGCCCTGAAAAGTACATCAATAAAGTAAACATTCTTACTAGTTCTGATTAACTATTGATTTCAAATAGACAAATGTTATTATATTTGCTCACTTAGCTTAGAACTGGAAAGTGGGTTTATTATCAATGTGCCACTTGTATCTAAAGTAGATTATGTGGAATTCCCGGTGTACTCTAATACAAGAAACCAGCATGATTTTATATTTCAACTTGAGTAGTTATTTAGTTGCATTAGAAAACACCAAAAAAGGCAAGGCAAAATTTTATGCTTCGCACTTACCAAAGCTCTCAAAATATAATAATATTCCCAAAGATTATGTTTTATTTTAATGTTTTTGGATTTCAAGTCTGTGATAAAACTTTGGGAGCGTAGTAGTAGATAATCTGATCGATAGATTTGAGTGGGGCACAGTAAAATCTTCTGGGGTAAAGGTTTTATTTAATTCAAGATTTTATAATAAAATGTAAATTTCTCTGGTCCAGATGCTGGGAATAGTCAGCATCCAAAACCTGTGGTTTGAGCCATATAAACCCACTGTATTGGGAGTGAGTTCGATCCAAAGGGATGAGATTTGTGAATAGAATTCGAATTGGCAGATTTGAGAATGAACTTGCTAGCAAAAGGTTTAAATGAGACATATTTCAACTCACCAAACTCTAATTTGGGCAGCCTTAGAGTAGAAATGGTTGAGGCGACACCGGAAAATATAGTAGGGGTATTTTTCTACTTAAGGGGCCATATGATTCGGTGGCAATTGCCTAGTGTGGGTGATGAAATGGAATAATTCCCTCATCCGCCAAATAAAAAAGTTGGGCTACACTTATACCTAGCCTAATGAAAGTTTCTATATTGGTTGATTATTGTGATATGATGTATAAATAATTGCCTTGATTGTGCATGTGTGACTAAATAATATTACGACTTGCGAGAAAATGGAGTTTAAATATTTGGTGAAAGGTAGCGGATTTAATCCATCTTACAGGGGCAGTGTTTACTTTGCTTATATTGATTTATCTGAAAAGGAGACCTACCTTAATTATCCGAACCAATTCCCGGCATTATGGCGCCAATCTTGTATCTCTCAAGGATTACATTTAAAAAAGGTTAGTAATGATGCTACAATGTCGGAAATAATATTTTACATAAAAGGCAAGGCGTCGAATTATTCAAGAACGATGTGGGACGAAATGAACTTTGTTTATTTTTTTAATTCCGCAGGTTAAATTAAATTCAACTGTAATTTTAAACGAAATCAAATCAGCATTCATTTTTTAAGGATATAAAGCTAGTCTTTTCAATATACGCAAGGATGAAAGTTTATACTTGGTTTCATCCATGTTTTAGATTTCAAACTACGATGATTTAAATGAAACCTAAAGTCAATTTTTTTATTTCTCCTTCCCAAGCACACAATTCCGATGGTATACTAAATGTAAATCTTACATGTTTAAAAGCCTTAAGTAGAGCAGGATGCGAACCAAAAAAATACAATGAAATTATCTCACTTCTTCACCACCCTGATTGCATTACAAGGGATCTCCCAAGCAGAAGAACCCTACCGCGTACTGGCTGGGGGGCTAGTGAAAGATTATGGGGTGGCCAGCGACGTGATGCAGCTCCACAGCCTTATGTTTGATTCCAAGCCCCGTAAAAACCACCCCATCAAGGTCCAAATTGCCGGCTTGTTCAAAGACACCATTTCCAAGGGCTCTAAAGTGGCTGTCAACGTCAAATATGAAGCCATCAATCTATTGAAATTGGATATTGATTTCTGTGACTTTATCGTCAATATTGGCACTGGGCTGAAGTGCCCTATCAGCCCCGGCCAGTTCAACGTAAGCATGACCCAAAAGATTTCTTCCTTCACCCCTCCCGGGAAGTACCAGTTTACTCTCACCGGCTACTCCAGTAAACGAGCTCGCCTTTTTAAGGACATTGCTGAGTTTAAATTGTAAGCAATAAACATGAAGAAACTTTCTTTTTAAACCAGTTACAGTATCAGTGCTGGCTACATTTTCTTAATAGCTACTAGGCAGTTTATCGTCCAAGGACAGATATAAAACCAAATCTAAGATACAGTAGTTTTCAAACCTGTCGAGATAAACGAATATTATTCAGTTTAGAATGCATAGGTTCAGTCACGCAATGAATTCCAACTGGAACCAGTTTATGGGCAATTTACTCAATAAAACTTCCATTTATCTAGGCCCAAATTACAAAAATAGTCAACCACATAAAAAAATATGGTCAATTACCAAGCCCCAGAAATGAGATAGCAATCACATGGAACTAAAATTCATAACACATGCAATCCAGTCACTTCCTGAAGCAATCTACATCAAATTTGATAGCAATTGTGTAACAAAAATGACACAAACATTGAACAAATGAGGTTCAGTCACAAATTTGATAAGTTCAAACACAAACCAACCCATTTTTTGAAAATATTAATTACTTTTGGGACTCAAATTGGAAATAGTGGATTTCATTAGTGGATCCACCAAAATTTACTCAGGAAACTACTGCATCATTTTTTAGTTATTTGCTTCTATATCTGTCCATTTATGCCTGAGAGAATTTCTCAAATAGAGGACCATGTTTAAATAAAAAATACCCCAAAATACTTTGCTTTTCTGTTTTTAATAGAGCTTGGTTGCTTTTTTGTTTACAATGGGCTATACAAGTGACAAAAATGCTGATACTGTTGAGGAGCAATATCAGGAGCTATCCCAAGCCCAGGTCTCAAAGCAAGTGAGTACAAATGCCATGTCCCCCATCTATACCCATCTAGACTTAAGTTATGAGGAGGCCAAGTTGTATGTGCCCCCAGCACAGCACTGGGGGGCTTTTCTGACAGCCAATACCCTGAACCCCAAGACCAGGCCCAACCTTAACCTGTCAGGAATATTCCTGACAATAACCTTTTACAAGACAATATTTTTTGCACAATTGGCCTTACAAGTCAAGACAAAAATTGCAGCAGTCCCCCCTGATTGGGAAAACTGCTGTAAAACAACAAGTTTTGAAAAAGGAATTTAAAAATTAAAAAAATTGAAAATTTGAAAATTCAATTTTTATACCCCAGCTGCCGGCCGTCTGCAGACTGCACGCCCAGCCTGGCGGCTCAACTGCACATGCCCGCTGCCAGTCATCCAGCAGGAGGCAGCGCACTTCCCACAGCAGGACTGTCCACCCCTGCCAGATGGGGAAACTGCCAAACCGGGAAATCATAAAAGGCAATTTTACCAAACCCAAATTTAGGGGGGAAATGCTGCCCAGATTTGGAATCTATCAAATTTGAATGGGGCAGACAAGCTGCCCAGCACAACAATTAATGCAGTAACTGCAGAAGTGGAATTTGGATGCATGAAAGCATCCAAAATGGCACCAAACCAATGCAAGTCAGAGAGTAACAATGCATTGCCTGCACATCCCCTTCAATCCCACTCCCAAAAGGGATTTCCAGACAGTACCAAGTGTTTGGGGTTCCCTGTTCATTGTTTTTCACTATTCCTGCCTCACCAAGGATGATAGTATATAATAAAGCTCAATCGCTTGATGATATTTTGTGCTATCATTGAGCAAATCACCTCTCAATTGTTATCACATAAATCAATCCAAACTTTTACCCTTCAGAAGGTTAAAGACACTAAGCTTTGTCTGCCCTTCCCCAGGACTAGAGGATAAATCACCTTATTGTAAGGGATTTTATCCCTTTCACAAGATCAACATCAAACTCTGGACAGACTAACAAACACAGTAAAACAAAATAGCATTTTTAAATGCAGAAACAGGAATTAATAGTAATAAAGATTTTTTAATGAGTTCAGTTCAAAAATGCGTTTGAAAATGATTAATGAATGCACTATTAATATTGAAACCAAAAAAAATACAAAAGCAAAAGGAAAAACAAAAGCTCTAAGCTGGGAGACAATATAAATTCTACATCAAGATCAAAAATCCAGACAACAGATGATGGATACAATGGCAGCACAAAAGATGCATTCAAATTTAGCTCCAAACACTCCCAACTAGCCAATCAAACCAATAAGAAAGGCTCAAACCTGCACCAGCAATATCCAGGGGAACCAGAAAGCCAATAATTTAATCTAAAACAACCAAGCCTAAGAATTAACATTCATCTGACTCCAAAATGACCATCAGAACCACAGTGCAGAAAAATACTGTAATTGTAAATTCACTGCCACCTCTGGCTTTGGATTGCTCAATTTTCCCTTGTTGTACCAAGAAAGGTTCTAAAACGCCCGCCAAACCCCTTAATTCTTTAAATGATTTGGCTCACACAGTAGATGAGAGGTTTGTACTGGCCTACCCTGTGGAACCTCTGCCTTTGGTTGTTCCCTCCTGGGAAGAAACACTGGTTAATTTGGACTACTTATTAGCTTGGTATTGCCCACTTCTAAAAACCATTAGAGCTGGCCAATCAGAGGCCACCACATTGGCACTGAGCAACACAAGTGAATTCCAAATGACCAGTGCCTCTTCCAGCCAATCAGATCTGACCACGGAAATTGGAATGAAACCCTCCAGTCCCCCTGCCCCTGCCTAGCAAAGTTTTGCCTCCAGCCAATTAGATTTGGTTCCACTGTCATGTGACCCAACTTATTTGCAGCCCATCCCTTTTATGCAAGAAAGGGGACTTCTAGTCCCCTGCTTGTCTATTTTCCAATAATATTAAAGTTTGGGGCTATTCTGCACTTTATTTTTATATTTGTGTTTATTTGGAACCCAGTTTTGAGTTCCTATAGCCTAAAGATTAGGGTGTTAGTTTCTGTTCCAAGCTTACCTTCTGCCAGCTGGTTTCAAACCTGGCTTCTCTTCTGGTTCATTATACTAGTATTGGTTCATCTAGTAGTCGCCTTTCCTGTTCTTGCTTTTGAAACAGAGTTCAAAAACTCAAATTTTCAATTGATTTTCCTTAAAATACCTATTATTATTTTGAATTTTCTATTAAAATCATTGATTTCAAACCCGCTCTTGCTTGCCGTTCTTCCCAAACCTCTCGCAATCATTGTAAAGCCCTCTGGACCCGTTCTACTACAGTTTGGGCCTGTTTTGATAAGTATACCCTATCAGCCCTTGTTCTGCCTTATTTTTATCTGAAAAATATACTGTCCTACTCCAAATTTTGTGAGGAACATTCCTATGATACTCCCAGCTCTCAAATGTGTGGTATTTTCCTTGGCTCTGTTCTTGCTGCTTCTGTGGTCCACCTTCCCTGATTTATGGGGGGAAATCTCTTTGTCGGCCCATCTGGTAGGTAGAGACCCTGCCAGTCTCTGGGACCTCCCCAGAAGTCTTCTCTTTTCTGGAGAGGCTGTGGTCAAGAGCCTGACGTGTGATGATTTGGACTTAGACACTGTGGACCTTACTTCACCCGTTTCTGAAGAAGTAGCGCCTCCCATGCCTCCCCTCCCCAACGTGGTCCAGAGGCATGCAGTACCCCCGGGCCCTCCAAGGTGTCCTCTCCCGCTCCTACCCGCACTCCCTGGTTGCTCACCAGCCTGATACTGATGGGTTTGAATGCTTACTTCCCTCAGTTGTCCCCAGTGTCCTCCCTGTGGTCCCCCCTCCAAGCAGCCATCCCAGTTCTGCACTGGATGGCATCCTGGTGGTTTGTTACACCGGGATGGAAGCCAAACTTAGTTAGTTTAGCCCCCCTCTCTCACAGTAATGTAATAAGTCAAAGTGCTTCTTCTTCCTGCATTGCAGGCTGCAGACATGCAAAGAAATACTTTCCAACCTACTATTACAGGATTGCCTGGTAACCTCTATCTTACATCCCCCAATTGACTTCAGTATTTAAACTGAATATTTTTCCTTGAGCAATTTGCTCCAACAACTTTTATTCCTATCTTAGCCAATAAATTCTATATTTTCAAACACTTCAAAATATTGATTAGTAGATTTAAAAAGGCTCTACACCCCAAACAGCATGAAGCTCATCTTCTTTGTATGGGCTTTTTGTGTATCAATCAGTTATGGGCAAGCCAATGTGAACTTTGAAACTCCCAAACCAACCCCCACTAATAAATCATAAGACTCCATTTGGTATTGTTTTGAACCATGCCGCTGCCATGCCCCATACGTAGAAACAGCATGATTCTCTCCCATTATCCACCCCAAGGCCCCTGGTTGGTTTTTGGGTATACCAGTTTCTGCTATCTCTTAAACCACTTCACTCCTTTCCTGGGAAGATTTTGCTTATTTGGTCATCTCTTGTACATGTTAATGATAGGGATTCCAGTAGGGTCTACTCTAGTCAAATTCAACTTGGGTGCTCTTCTTCATTCTATTGGAGAGAGACTTCCCAATGAGTGGATCCCTGACACTTATCTTCTCAGCTGTCCTTACAGCCTGCCTTGGGATTGGGGGCCACCAACACTATCAACTGCATGGGCCATTCAATAACCCAACTGATGAGTACTTTTACACGGAGCTGGTGCAGCTAACTCCTCCAATCAGTATTCCTGGCCCACACTGGTTTTGCCCCACTCCACTCAGCTGTAGCCATATATACCCTAGTATACTATGTACTCACATATTTCACCAGTAACTTTGGGCGTTATAACATACAAGCAAAGGTCTTTTGATGGATGATGAAGGTCTATCCCACTGTGACCGTGCTCACTGGGTTCCAAGTGGACAACTTGGTACACTACTTAGCTAAAATACTCCCCCAATTGTTGAGTCTTTAACAAATCTGTGACACACTTTAAAGCCTGGACAAAAGTGGCCCCCTTAACTTAATTCAAGCATTACTTTATAATCTGGGCCAATTAGAGCAAGCTTCTGCCCAATCTGGATACCAGCATACCAAGCAGGCCCCACAAGCAACACCCAGTAACCAATGATATCACTGAAGAGATAATGAACCTCTTACAGAGTGGCATGACATTTCCCAAAACTTCCCCCACCTGCAATTTACCAAGGCAGTGGTTAGACACAGATTCCAAGCTCTCAGGAAGAGAGGGGGCGCCAAGCTGACCAAGAAGCAGGTATATTCCCAGATCAAGCATGCTTATTCTATCATGCTTGCCCTACTCCAGCAAGACCCCTACCTTTAAATGACTGGGATCTATTGTCTACTTGGGCTCCATGGTATGAGATTAGGCTGATTGACCACAAATGATCAGGCTAATCATTGCACGCAGATCTTAGTCAGTTACACGCCGTATTATCACTAGGTTATCATCATTATATTAAGTGTAGTAATTATACACTGTATAATCACCAATATATTATAGTGGATATGACAGTTATACGCCGTGAAATTGTTAGTTTATTAAATTAGATGCAACAATTATACGCTGTATTATCACTGATCATCACCCTAACAGGTACTGATTATACGCTGTATATTACTTGCTTTATTATAATTGATATGGCTATTATACGCCATATAAACTTAGGCCAATATAGTGAATATCATTGATTACACGGCGTGTAATCACTAAATCATCAATTGTATATCACCCATTCTACCCTACTGGATGTTATATCAACTCAGCCCCACCAAGCCTGATGGGCGTATATGTTCATATCAAACAAGTGATATACAAATGGCTAGGAAATACCGAGTTTGGATCAGCATTACACAGCATATAATTGGGTTTCTTATTGGTTTGGGTCAGTATTACACGGTGGATAATCTACAAGTTGCTATTGGATTGAGGCTGCTATTATACAGCGTATAATCACTAATTTGACCTGATTCATTAACAAGCAGAAGGTTTGCTAGCCAGAAAAGGATCACTGATTAAGCCCTTCAAATGGGATACCAAAATTCTACCTTCCAATGTAAGAGGGATGAACAGGGACAATTTCTAAGCATCTACTAAATACGGTGTAGCCTCCCAACGCAATAATAGGTGTGTAAGATACAGCCAATCAACAAATGATGGTAGGATAGCTCAAGAAGAGCGTAGGCTGTAGCTGAAGTGCCATGTACACCTGCTAAGGCCAGTAGCATATCATGTGCCAAGGAAAGCCAATCAGGATAGGTGTAGCTAGCAAAGATGGACCTATTGCAAAGTTAGCCACTGAGAACTGTCTGAAAGGACAAGAACAAGGGTTATTGCAGTATATATTGATATAGACGCCTGAAAGGATGTCAACAAGTTCATAGTTACCCCTGGATAGATTGCAGCTGCTGGCTAGATTGTACTCCAGTATCAATAAACGTAATGATCTTCAAAGTTCTATTGTAGTCTGTAGTGCTCTTGCATATGATTAGGTAGAGTACATTGGCAAGGCTAACATCTATCTATAGCTTTGAACATACCAGCAATAACACAAGTTGCTCAACACATGGCATATTCATTGCCTGTTGCACTGCACAGCTCTGGATGCATGGGTTTGCTGTTAGTGTTCTGATCCTAACTGATTGGCTGGGAGATAAGTTGGATGATGGCTCTGATTTGCCACACAACCCAGTAATTGGTACCATGATCACCTGCTGCCTGTCCAGTATTTTGGACAATGTCATCTTTATATTCTATTATAAATTCTCATTGCAAGTCCAGGATTATGGCAGTTTGGGGGGAAAGAACACCCTTGAGGGTGAAAAGAAGGAAAAATAGGGCATAATTGCTGGGGCGTTCCTGGAAGCTTCCCCAGAAGGGACTGTATTTTACCAAACCACATCCAGTTACACCAACAGATACTGGTACAGGAAATTCCTATCAGATCTGCTGGGTATCTGGATCTTGGGAAATTCCAGATTCAGGATTTTCCTGAGCCATCAAACAGAATGCACTGAAGTGGCTGAAGAGAAGCTCCAAGCAGGCAGGCACAATGTGTTGGTATTCTCTGCCAGCTGAGCCAACTTACACTTGGGAGATGTATTGCTCTACAGCTCTGTGGACAAGATATGAGAGTACAATTGTATGTTGTGACAAAGATTACTCCCCTGCCTGCTAACATATCTCACAATACACAGGGGCGCTTAATGAGTTGCCCCATGATGTAAAAAATGGTATGGGTTAATATGGACGCAATGTCAAATTGCCGACAATATCTCCTAATTAGGAGCACTGCCAATTTGTCACATTGATCCCTTGATCAATTTATTCCCAGCCCAAACCTTATATCAAACCTGCCACTGTGCCACCCCCTGGTGGACTTTTGGCTTCTCAATATGGTATTTAATTACAATATTCTTCAATAAACAATATCTTATTCCCATCCTTGTCCTTTCTATTTAGACTGTTGTATTCCCTGATCTAAATACTGAGCTATTATTAGTTCAGCTGCAACACTTAAGACGTTTAATCAGGTGCTTTCCCCCCACAATCACACTGGGCTATTTATGCATCAGAAGGTTGCTGACATATTCATCAAAATAGACCTGAACGCCCACAGAAGTAGCCAATCATTGAAAGGTCTACAGCTGCCCCTTGCAAGTCCCTAGTTTACAAGCCAATCAATGTTCTCACTGAGTGTGAGTATGATGTCATGTACCATTGATTACTCTAAGCCAATCAAGACAACATTGCGCCCATAGGACCTCTAGCTGCCACAGCCCCCATACAACCCTCCCAGCTGGCCAGAACCCACCCCCTGGCCAATGAAGTTCTCCTCTCACAACCCAGTCTGCTACCTAGTTTGCCCCCTCTAATCCACATTTTGCCAAATAAACCTTTCCCCAAACAATGTTTAATTACATAATCTATATTGGTTTAACTAGTATGTATTTTTATTGTGATAATATATATTTTACATTTGACTACAGTGATGATTGATTTTAATGATGCCACAAATTAAATTCAGCTGGTTTAATGATTATTAGTTCTATTTATTTAAGTTACCCATTCAATCTTTGTGTAGTGCTAAGATCAAATCAATTTAAAAAGCAACAAGTGCCCCAGACCAGCCAATCAGAAAGGGTATTGATGTTCTGTTGTCTTTGTTGCTTGGCTCAGAAAAGACATGCCTCTGTTATTGTGCCCATTTTAACTTAGTAAATCAAGCCTGTTGAAAAAACTTGCTGCTGTTTGCTAATTTTTATGCCAACTTGTGGTTAATCTAGCGCCAGAGAATCCAGCGTTTGGGTGCTAGGTTGACCACAATTTGGTGTGCCAATTGGCAAACAATGACAGGGGTTCTTCAATATGCTTAAGTTACCAGGTTAAACTGAGTGCAATAACAGAGGCCTATCTTGTCTGAGCCTATCATCAAAGACAACAGAACACTAATGCCAATTCTTACTTGCTGGTCCATAACACTTGTAGCTTTTTTAAGTTCACTTGATTGTAGTGTCAAGCATATAATTCTGGGAAGTATAATAAACAAGATAAAGATGAAAATTAAGAAGAGAATGATACTTTATTGGATATAAATATAGGGTGTTATATAGTATCATGAGAAGCCACATGCTTTTCATGTAAGTCATGGTAGTCATGGGGTTTATTCAAGTGATTGTTCCTCTTAAGTCACAAGACTTGTCCAATTTGCGCTCTGCTTAGGATTCAAAATGTTTGATCCCCATACTAGATGGCTAAATGATAACAGTGCTGCCAAATTAATGATTATCTGGGGAATCATTCAGTGAGTCACTTGGGGAATTAATTCCCCAAGAGGAAGTAGTTGTAGATGTTGCAACATCTCCCCCTGGGGTACTGGAAGGTGGAACCTTGGGTATTTTCTTGAGATTGTCAGGGATTTGGGCTTTTTATTAATCCAGGTTTGTGTTGGAGACAGATAGTTGGGAGCTATGATGTGCTGTTCTTGTTTTACATAGTCAAAGGCGGTCATGGTGCATGTGCTTGAGTTCTGTTTGAGAACCAATACCTTTTATTAAGTAGGATTGTTAGGTTTAACTTCCATGACAATGCATGGTCCACGTAGCCCTGGATCTAACTTATGTTGGTCATGGTTGAAAACCCAAATTTTGTCTCCAACTTGGAATATTTCCTGCTATAGGGGGATTGCTTCCCTCTCAACTCCTTTGTGTTCCATTTCCTCTTGATCTTTTCTAGTGCACTGTACATTAGGGTCACTTTTGTCTGGCACTTTTTTGGGCAGAGGTAGCTGTGGTCCTGTGGTTGTACTAACAAGAGCAGGCTTTTTTCTATAGACAATTTATAAGGGCTTTTGCCCGTGTTACAGTTGACTTGTGTTCTATCAACCATGAGTGCTGTTAGCAGCATGTTGACCCAGGCCTTTGGATTTTTAGCAGATAACTTACTGAGGGCTTCTACAAGCAAGCCGTTTAGTTGTTCTACTTGTCCATTTGCTTGAGGGTGGTAAGGGCTGGCTGTGATGTGTTTTATTTCATTCTTGGCAAGATAGATATTGGTGCCGATGGCCTTAAGTTTGGTGCCTCCATCTGTGATCAGGAGGCCAGGTTTCCCAAACTTGGCTATGATTTCTTTCCCAATAAATTGTCTCACATCATTGCCTTTGTGTTCTTTTGTAGCTTGTGCCACAGGCCACCTATTTTCATAGTTGATAGCTGTGATAATGTACTTTTTGCCTTTGTTGCTGCTGGCCATTGGTCCCAAAAAAAGTGCCTACACTTTAAATGATTGGGTAATTGACACTGGCATCACTGACTTGGGGAGTGCCTTGGAGCAGGCATACTTGTCAGGGCCCAGAATGCCCTAGATAATCAGCTAGCCTGCCTGGAGATAAAACAACTAATACTGTGAAAAGCATTGCCAACTGCCTTCCTAGAAGAAAAACTCACCTTTCTGACTGCAAATAGCCAGGATTTCTTAAAGTACACATGCCGCAAAACCCTGTCATTAAAATTAAACACAAAATTGGGTCCCTTTACTATCAGGAAATGGTAAATCAGGAAAGCAATTGTTCAATTGTGTGATTGGGCGCTCAATTGCTTGCAGGTTATAATAATAGCTTTGACACCTTGTCATGCTGCAGCCAAACTCATAACCATCAAGAAACAGCCAACACTATTTTTCCCCCAGGTCCCAGTGCGCAATTTCCAAGCCATTTTGCAAGTATCACTGAAAATGATGCCACCAGGCATCTGGTGGCACAAAAGGCTAAGTATTCTTCAGTAAGTATAAGTAGTGAGGAGGAGAAGCCTTCCTCACTGTTGATATCTTAAAATAAACAACTTTATGGCCAGGAATATTATTTTCTTGTAGGATTATCTATTTCTGCACCAATATAATCATTATGTTTGCATCTATTTTCAAATCCACTACACAATACAACCACGCCTATCAGTTCCCTCCTGGTTCTGCTTCTGTCCATTTGGTTAAGCCACCTCATGCCATTGACTTAGAGTTCTTCCACCCTCATCACCTGGATTTTTCTCCTGGCCACTATAGAGGCTTGATTCTGACTATCATGAAGTGTAATAGTGAGAGCTTGTTGTAATCAGTCAAATGGGGAATGTACAACCAAATGAGATGAAATTGCCAATGAGGAGGAAATGGTGTGTGTTTACTCAGAAATGATAACCCTTTAAGAGAGAATAAGGAAAGTTGAAGCAGAAGATTATGCACATGTACATCAGGAAGACCTTAATTTGGATCAGAGTCAAGGAATCAGAAGCAGAAGGGCTTACATTCAATTTTGCGGGTTTCGGGTATCATTTCAGCAGGAGGGGGAAGATTACCAGGAAATTGCAGAGGTGAGAAGGCAGAATTTAGAAATCTGGTTATTAGAAATCTGATTGAGAAATATTTAAATAAGTGAATCATTGAGGTAAGATATTTATTGAGGATAAAATATCAAACTACTAGGGTAGTTTGGTGGGTATAGTTGCTACTTAAGGCCTTTTGGTGCATCTTGATGAGGTGGTCTCCTTTAATGTAATATTTAGACAGCTTACAGATACCACCAATGGTGGTTCTGTAAGCTGTTAACAGACCTTCTTTGAGGTCAGGGTTTGGTGACCAGAAGGTCAAGGAAGGAAAAATTGGGCGTGGGGCATCTGCGCCCCACTCAGACCCAATTTTTTGTGCCACCATCTACCTGTTATCAATTGTTAGATTTAAATCTATAATTGCCATAAGCAGTCAGAGTTTTTGGATGGGTTTCCCCAGGTGGCAGCGCTTTGGCCAAGCCACACCCAGTAAAACTATGGCTGTGACATGAAGGAGATCACATCCACTCCCCCCTTGCCCAATGTGCCTCCTGCCCAAGACTTCATTAAGTTGGGGCTCATCTACATTACAGTATTAGGGCTGTCCTATCAGGTTTTTCCCCATACTGGAAGTTGGTTTACCCTGATAACTGCTGTGAATTATACTGTCAAGATCACACCAATTGTATATGTGGCCTTTCAGGCCTGGCCTGCCTCCCCTGTGGGAGTTCAGACAGACTCTGGTATGAGCTGTGACAGTATTCTCACATACTTTGCATTGGTCCAGCACTTCTTTGATATTGTCCAGTATGTTGGTCCACCAGTAGCGTGTTTTAATATATTCATGTATGTTCCTGTTATGATTGTTTCCCAGATCTCTGTGATTCAAAGGATTGTGTTAATCTTTTGTGTTGACAAGGCATATGGTACATTATCGCCGCTTGGTAATATTTAGTGAAGAGTACCATACACAATTTTGAACAGACATTTGTTCTTAAGGACTTTCTCTTGGATTTCCATTGATGTAATAGGTGGAAACCTATCTTGGAGATTTACAATTATCAACATGGGCCAATTTGGATCTCCATCAGTGCATAGTAGATTTTTACAGTATATCCTTGATAGGGAATATGCAGTAAGCATTTCTTTGCCTGGTTTCTATTCAGTTGTCATTGGATACCTTTTTATGAGGCTCATCCATTCAGATTGTTGTTTTGATAGGTGTTGTTGAGTCTTAAAGAATACTAATGACTTGTGGTTGGTTAGCACTTTGAATATTTTTGCACCTTCCAGATGACATTGCCACTTCATTGAGCAGTGAACAATGGCTATCAGTTCTTTGTCATGTATCAGGTATCTTTGCTTGCCTTCAGATAGTTTTCTCAATTCATAGGCTACAGGGAGGAAGTCCTTTTCTGTAGTTTGAATTTGTAGTACTCTTCCTATTGTATAGTCAGAGGCTTCAGCTTCTAGCTCATATACTTCTTCACAATTAGGGTAATTTAAGATAGGATCTGCAACCATTTATGTCACAAGTGAAATTTGACTACTAATCATCAAAGGGACAGTGTTCTGCCCGTGTGACTCAAGACTTGATCCTAATAACAAATCACCACTGACCAACAAAGGGACGGCGTCCTGCCCCCAGGTTTGAAAACTAAATTCCTAGGAACCATCAGCCCACAGATCATTAGACTCAAACCAGGAACCAACCCAATTTCTGAGAAATCATTGAAACTGGCTAA
Organism: Entomophthora muscae; assembly: GCA_014839935.2. Taxonomy (NCBI): domain Eukaryota; kingdom Fungi; phylum Entomophthoromycota; class Entomophthoromycetes; order Entomophthorales; family Entomophthoraceae; genus Entomophthora; species Entomophthora muscae. Next base: position 150,958 of record QTSX02003722.1, read on the forward strand.
TAAAGCACTGACCACTTAAAAATTGTGCCTGGACATGGATCTGCCCAACCCAGCAATTAGCTGCTCATAATTAGATACTTTTCCCGTGGGCTGCCAGCATTTTACCAATGAAGTGTCAAAAAGTGGATCCAAAGCCAGCACCGGGATCTGTGGCCTGGCAGGCTGTGGAATGATGACAAATTCCCTAAAACTAATTTGGAAACCAAAATTCTTTATACAAGCTCAGGCAATACTGTAAATTCAGAACCTGAACGTAAAAATGCAGGATTGTCAAATCCTTGGTCCAAATTTTGAATCACTTTTTCAGGCAACTCAGCCAAGTGAAAAATAAAATATCTAATAAAATCAACCATTTAATTTGACTTTTTTTGATTTATTTAAATTAGCAAATTTTGAATCCCTTGAGCAGATAACTCAACTAACAAAAGACAAAACTCAGCAAACAAATGCAGGATTCTAATGTACAATTTGAGATTTCCTGTATTTCAAACAAATCATAGATATCATGTAAAACTTAATAAATCTGAAATTGCGGGATTATCAAATCCAAGAATCAAGTTTCAAATCATAATTGCAGTGAATTTGAAATAAATATAATTTATGGGTGTCTCAAAAAGGATGCTAAAGGATATAGAGTGGATTTGTGCTAATTCTTTTAGGAATCATAGGCATTCTCAAAAATCACCCTATTCCATTTTAGTGTGGCTAAAATTTAGATCCTACTATTCACAAAATTAACATATTTAACAATAAAATTGACTAAAATATACACTCCTCTTTTTGAGTTTAATTTTTTTAATAAAAATTTATTATGTCTTTTTCCAATAAAAACCAAACTAACAAGCTGTTTCCTGGCCTTGAAAAAATTATGCAGTGCTACACTGGGTCTCTTAATGGTGAAGCCTCTGTCTATGGCCACTCCCAACCCGCAGGCCCCTCTGTAAGCACCACCCAGGAGTGTGTTCTTTCTCCCGCGTCCTCAAGCATGGCCCTGTTTGCCCATCACGCACAGGCAGCTGCCAACCCAAATCACATATCAGCAATGGCATCAAAAATTGACCAAGTGAGCCATGGGGCCACCAATGGAAGCCAGAATCCAGAAACAGCCAATCAGATGGCACTGTCTGGTTCTCAAGGCAGACACACTCCACCTCCAGCCAATCAGCCTGCAAGACGCAGAAGAAAATTAATCACTCCAGAGATTGTTCTTGAAATGGTTGAAAAGAAAGAGATGTTTATGTCCCTCAGGGAAATTTGTATCCACAATGGGTTTTGCAAAATCCACTGTGGCTGCAACCCTGTGAGCCCACGTTAATTGTGGCCCCCCTCTCAAGAAGACCCCAACTGGAGCCCGTACATCAACTGATAGCAAAAAAGCCCATCCCCTTATGATGAACATCATGGAACGTGACCTGTGGATGCCCCTGGTCCAGGTACGTCTCCAGCTGGGACTCCACAGCATATTCATCAATAAGAGAACGGTGAATTTATGGATGCACAGAGTTGTGGTTGCCACCAGAATCCTATCCATTCAGGTTCTTGGTGGCCCCAGTTTGGTGGATACCAACCACTAAAATTCAACTATCATTAATTTTATTAAAGGGAGGGCAATGAGGGCCTGTAATGACGTAATCTTCCTGTCATATGCCAAGATTTTGGCAAGCATTCAAGAATTTGGAGAAAAGCAAATCCAGTCTGACGTATACAAGCGCAGCCCAATCATGAGACGTTTTGTCGGTGTTTTATTGGCAGTTTCCCCATTGGGCGTCAATTATTACTCAGAAATATCAAGCACCACAGATGGGTATGCCTACCAGACAGCTCAAGGTCATGCTGGAGGAGTGGGCCACACAGCAAAGAGTGTACACAGTTGTACTGAGTGCCAAGATGGAGCAGCAGGAATGGGCAACCCAAGAAATCAGGGCTGCAGGGAATACCTGTTGGTCTTACCCCATCAATCACGCCAACATGCATCTTGCATATGTATGTCTTTAAAATTTTGGTTCTGCGCTCAGGCGCTTAAAGCCTGCCACATACAACAAACTGTGCACCCAAATTTATAAGGGTTATGAGCTTTTTCCTTCTGTGTCTGTCCAGGACCTATCAGATCTTGTCATTTTCTATGCAAGTGACAGTAATAAGTCCAGAAAGGACTCCTGCCTTCCCCCTTGCCCATCCATCTGTTTTAACAAGCCTGCATATGTGACATAAGAAGAATTTGAGCAATTGAAGCAATCAGCTCTTGTTGCCCCTTTCCAGTCAACCAACCCTGCCTCCCCAGCCCCCCATCAAGCCACCCGCCTTCCAATGCTGACTCCCAAACCACCACCCATTCCCTCCCCACTATCTCTGATGCCGCCTCTTTCACAGGTGCAGATGAAGGCAATTTTTATTCTGCCCAGTCCCTCCCCTTCTTGTCCTTTGATGAGTAAAATAAACCTTTTTGTTGTGATAACTTATTAAAGTTGATATTATTTCTTTTAATTCATAATCAATAATATATTTTTTATATTATTGACATTCCATTTAATTAATAAAAAGGTATACATCTGATACAGTAACATATAATTATTTGCATAAATATTTTTCATCATTATTAATAAATTAAAGAGCATAAATGTAAAGTTATATTAGTATATTGCAATTAGACGTCAACTCTTGATATTTAGACATTGTGTGCATAACTCAATGCATTTTGCTTAATAAAATTCATTGTAAACTTGGCCTTTTTAATTGTAATTTATTGAAATAGACTGTGTTTATATTAGAGAGCCATTAACATTTAGTACAAATATTGATACATAGTGCATTTTACAGACTGTATATTTACCTACTGGTAATAATTCTGTAAACTTTTTAGTTGGTTTTTGAAAGGTAATAATAATGTAATGGGCTTATAAATTACTGTTTATTACCATTATTTGGTTGATTTTCTTTGCTGTGGCAATTGTGCATTTTCTGATATTTATGCACTGGTATCTAATTGATTGGCATTGCATCCAATTGCACAGGCAATAGGAAACATGGTTGTCACCCTGACAACATCTGGTCTTGGGGTGGCAACTTGATTTCCTATTGCCTGTGTGATTGGATGTGAAACCTACCAATTGGAAACCAGTGCACAAATATCAGAAAATGCGCAATTGCCTTAGCAAAGAAAAGCAGCCAATTAATGGTAATAAACAGTAATTTATAAACCCATTACATTATTATTACCTTGCAAAACCCAACTAAAAAGATTACATAATCATTACCAATAGGTAAATATACAGTCTGTAAAATGCACTATGTATCAATATTTGTACTAAATGTTAATGGCTCTCTAATATAAACACAGTCTATTTCAATAAATTACAATGAAAAAGGCCAAGTTTACAATGAATTTTATTAAAAAATTACATTGGGTTATGCACACAATGTCTAAATATCAAGAGTTGACGTCTAATTGCAATATACTAATGTAACTTTACATTTATGGTCTTTAATTTATTAATAATGATGAAAAATATTCACGCATTGAGGATAGTACTATAAAAACCGGTTTTTGATGTAATTCAAACAAAATGTCAAATATCTACAGCCTAATCAACAAATTAGAGTCAGCTCTCCAAAAGGTGATCAAGCTTGAACATAACATAAGGAAATTTGTGGTAAATCAACTGGGAGAATGAGGGAAGGGCCTTGGTCCAGCAAAAAAACCTGCAAAAAATAGCCTGAGAACAATGGTCAACAAAGAACACAAGGAAATAATTTTAAATCTTCAAAAGGAAATATTCAAGCGGTTAGATTTCAAAAGTAAAATTTACAACTTGTGGGAATTTGCAAAAAAACCAATAGAAAGAATACTCAAAAAAATCAAACTAATTGAAGAAAAATGAATTTTCAAAAGAAATCAACACAAATGAAGAGGAAACTAACCAAATGAAAATAGAAGAAAAAACACAAGCAAGAAGCAGGAGTGCTTCAAGAAGTACTGAAAATTTATCAAATGAAAAATCAAGAGGAAGCACAAGTTGCAAGAAAGATAAGGAAAAATCAAACCTAGAAAAATAAATGAAGAGCAGCCAACACTCATGAAGTTTGCTGAAGGAGCGCCTGTGACTGAGGGGGCCACAGGGGAAACAATTAGTAAGTCTTTTTTATGTTTTACTTATATTTACTTTACTTATAACTAGGGATGAGGACAAGGTTGCGGAAGTGGCAGCTTTTACACTGAGTTGGTTCTACGGGGGTTACCAATAACTGGTAGCCCCTGTAAAACAAATAAATAAAAAATCAAATAATAAAATAATTCAAATTAATATAAATAATTTTTAAAATATTGAAGCTAGAGCTAAGGAATATTTACCACCTGCGGGGTGCTTGCTGTGGATTAGGGAAGCATACAAAATAGGGGGAAATATCAACTTCAAAGAGATGAATGAAATTTGCGGGGATATCAAATTAAACTTTGATAAATATATCTATGAAAGCATTCAATGATTCCCATTTGCAAACATCAATGAATATGAAAAAACCTAATAAAAATTGACTTTCAAGTAGGAACTGAATATCTAAAAACTGACATTTTTAATGAAGTATTCAAAGCATTATCAAATAAAGTTGGTGACGCAGACCTTGTGAATAATTTAAAGCCTTTATTTATTTTGTTTGGAGAGGCATGGGGGTGGATACAAGTTGGGCGCCCTCTGGAACTATCTTCAAATTCAGCAACACATCCTATATCAACATATTAGTTCAAGTGTAGAAGAAATTGTGCATGTTCTCCAAAAAATATACTTCACACAGAATTCACGTCGCTGTATACCTGGGAATCCTACTTCATTGCATATTAAAAACAAACATCAAAAAGTTAGAGGATGTACCTATTCAAATAGACATATGCTGCTTAGCACTCAAACGCCAGAATACACCACGGGGGTATAGGACAGTTGAGCACGTCCTGTACAACTCCTTTGCAATGGCATCATTTTATGGGTACTATGTGCCACCCAAAAAGAATCTACTAATCAATTTGCTCACCTGCCTCCCTTTTATCAAGCGTTTGGCAACCACCAGGGTGCATGGCGCCACCCCTCTAGCAATTGCATCTAGGGTTGTCCACCACGTTCAGAAGAGTATGTGGATCCAGTTAGACGCTTTAGCCAAAAATTTGATTTCAGGGTATAATTCCCCAGAATAATTGCATTCCATTTGCAAGTTGCATATCCCTAATAAATTTTATTACCTTGCAATTTAACTTTTTTAATATTTAAATTTAATATTTAAATATAATATTAATAATGATATTTTAATATTTAAATTTTAATAATGATTTTTTAATATTTAAATTTTAGTATTAAAAAATTTAATAGTTCAATTATAATAGTAATATATCCAAATATATTATAAGACTTTAGTTATAGTTGCAAACACATCAAATAATAAAAAAGAATTAAAAATGTTTTTATTTGCTGGCTTGTCAAGTACGGGTTCCTTTATTACATAGTTAAACATTGAGAACTGAATTTATCTGCAACAGACAGCCTGCCCCACTTATGTTTTAAACAAGTGATTGTTTAGAACTCAACTTATTTCCCTCATAATATGATTTGATAAATATATTCAATATGCTTGACCTGCTTCATAAGTACTAATTAGTAAGAGATACATGAAAATCATTGGTTTTTGTATGTGTGGCTATAGTGGCACTGAAATATTAAGGATCAGATGATGACTTGTGAGGTCCAATTTGTGGCTTAAAAAAGCCAAAGTACCAACAAGGATTCAAAATTGTTTAAATAAAATTAATCTAATTATATCCTTTTTTAATTTTTTATTTGTTAACTTTACAGTCAATACACTATTTGGTGGATTATAATAAAAAATACATATCTCTATATCTAGAATAATTAATTTTAATTATATTTTTTACTAATTCTTATATGTCTATAATAATATTCAACATCACATCATTATATATAAATGATAATTTTTGCACCCCTACTAAAAACAAAATAAATAAAACTAAAAACAATTGATATCTAGAGCACCCATTTATCTGATTGGCTTGGAGGCAAGGGATTTGGGGAGGAAGGATTCCAAGTGCTTGTAAAAAGCCGCCACCACATCAGGTGACATTGCAAATTGGCTGATCTCAAGAATATTGAAGAGATACTCAGTGTCCTGGGGGAGGCCTTTCTTCACCTTATTTTTGATCCACCCAAAGTCCTCCTCAATTGGGTTAAGGAATGGAGAATATGGGGGGAGGAAGAGGAGTCTCATTGGACAGTCAGCCAGGCAGTGGCAGGCCAAATGGCTATTTTTATTGATGGGCGGGAACTCAGACACAACCAGATCCACTTTGTGGAGCCCAATATTATCAAACACAACAATGTTGGTTGTGCCCCAGTAATCAATCCAAAGGTACTCCTTGACAGTTCAGAGAAAATCAAGGAATGTCCTGCTGTTAAAGGGACCCTTGATTATCTGATACTGGTCCAACCCACAGGGACCAAGAAGTGCTACCATTAAAAATCTCTAGGAATGGACAGCTGCACAATGTGCCACACCATCCTTGGACTCCTTCTCAACCCACCCATCCCTAGACCTGAGTGAGGAGGAAAACAACAATTTTTCAATGTAGAAGAACTGTATGTTGCCAGTCTCCTTAAGGGCCAGATAAGACTTGGCATAGATGTGTTGCTCTTTGATTGTTTTCTCACTGTTCCTATTGTACAGAGAAACTCCAAGGACCTTCCAAGAGAAGCCCAATTTGACCATTGCTTTGTATACAAGGGTTTTGGAGACATAAAGCCCAAACTCTGTGGCAAGCATTGATTGGACAGCAAGTGAGTCCAGGTGGTAATCCTTGGTAACCCACTTCTTGATTGCATTGATATGAACGGGCTGAAGGAGTTTGGGCTGCTGCTTAGCCTTGGTGGATTTTGCAATTTGCCTGGTGTTGCCATACTTTTTGTTGATGTCACCAATATATCTGGCTGTGACCCCAAATTGAAACACAATATCCTGAACCGCCATTCCCCTGTTCAAGCAGTTGAGGAGAGCTTCACGCTCACTATCTGTCAACTGACGTCAGCCCTTGGCAGGTACTGCAGCATCCTGGATAACAGGCTTGACACAGGGGGTGGGGACCTTTGTGTAGAAGGTGAGATCATGCTTGATTACTCTGGCGCTGTCAATGGTTGAATAAACAATAAGCACAGATAGCTCCTCAGTTGTGGCCAATGGCTCATAAGAGGCTCAAAAACGTGGAGGCATGCAATGGCAACTCTTGGATCCAGAGTGCAGGGCCAGGTGACAGCTGGGTATACAGTGAAGGTGTAAGTAACCTCAGTATTCCCAGTGACCCTGGTGTAGGAAACTTTTTTGGCAGGCCTTGAGAGTGGCTTCTATCTTGGATTGAGGCTTTGTGATCTGGCTTGGGACGCGGGAGGTGGTTAGCTGGTGCTGATACCTTGGGAGGCCTGTGTGTTGGCATGACTCCCCTCAAGTTGGGTTCTGGGTCTGTTCTTGGACTCTCTGGGACGCCCTTGTGGACAGACCGCCCTGCAGGCTGGTGCAGGAGCAGGTTTGGAATGTAATTGTCTGTTAATAAAAATAAAATAAAATAAAATAAAAAATATATATTAGATTAAATATGTATTTATTTAGATTTATTGGTTTAGTTGTGAGTAGTTGTTTTCTCTTGATTTAGCCTTGAATAGTAACATAATTTCTATATCTGTGATTTGAAGTGTATAATATTTTATCCTTTCCAGTTTTGGATTATTTTAAAGTTTAATCACTTTTTATGTCTAAATATGGTTGTTGAGATTGAATTTATCATTTGATTTTAGTTGTGGTGGAGCTTCTTGATTTGGGTTGTTGTTTCCTAGTGTGCTTACTGTATATTCAATTTGGATTCCAGTTCCTGCAATTAATATCTGAGTTTACTAGTGGCATTCAAAAGTGATTTTAAATTTGGTTCTTGGATTTGACAATCCCGCAATCTCAAAAAACATAGTAAACTTAATGGAAATGGCTGATGGATTTGAACGCTTTAAATCTGATTCCAGTTAATTCATTTTGTACATTGGAAATATGCAGTCCAACTTGAACTTTGCAAAGTGTCTATGAGTTCCTGCATTTTTAAAAATTCAAATAAAAATACAAAAAATTCAATTTAATTAATAAAGGCCAACCTACAAAAGTGATTTGAAATTTGGACCAAGGATTTGACAATCCCGTATTTTTATGTTCAGGTTATGAATTTACAGTAACACACCACCACCAGTTGATGCCACCAAGATTTCCTAAGCCCAGGTAGATTCTAGCACCCAGCCCAAAGGAAGCAGAAAAAGTTTTCTATGACTGATGAGCATACTTATACCTGAAGCTACCAGGAATTTGCACATTTCTATTCTTGCAATAAAGAGTGTTATGAACCTTTGGTTCTCCCAAGTTATCTCAAACTTACTCTTAGCGCTTTTAAATTCACACAACAATTACTCCAACCCTTTCCTGCCAGCCTAACATTTATCAGAAGCAGACACCAAGCCTGTGAGAGAGGGGGGCTAAACTAACTAAGTTTGGCTCCCATCCCGGGGGAAAGATCCACTGGGACACCATCCAGTGCAAGACTGGTATGGCCACTCAAAGAGGCGTCCAAAGAGAAGACAAAGCAGATAGTTGGGGAAGTAGGAATCCAAAACCATCAGTATTATCCTGCCAAGAAACCAGGGAGTGCACTTGGGAGCCAGCTCTTGGATATTCAAACCTTCTTCTTGAATCTCAGGGGCTGGGTCCACAGAGTGGGGGGCATCAGGAGATCTAAGCTTGGGGGGTCAAGAGGACTGGGTCAAGGGCAGATAGTTCAAGGTTGTCACTGGTGAGACTTATTACTAGGTTCTCACTGGTAGCAAGGATATCCTGAGAGCGCCCAGAAATGTCCTCAAACATTTTCATGAGTTGATTGTGTTTGCTGCCTACATGGTGAAAAGAATAGGAAATACAACTCCAAAGATCTGAAGAGGTGGTCCATATTATCACCAAAGTAGGTACCAGGGTGAAGGCCACAAACTTGATTATGGAGACCAGAATTTTTAATTTTCAAACAGGAACCCAGAGAATTGGGGGTGGTTTTCCAGAAGGAAAACAAGTTAAAAATGATTACTAAGCCAAACAGGGAATCTCCTAAAATACTAGTATCTAAAAGAGACAACAGCCACAAGCTACAGGTTTTGAAAGTGGGCAAGGAGTGCTTCTTAAACTGTATAGATAAACAGAGACAACAACAAAGCAAAATGAAAGCAAAATAGAACTTAAAATAGGTAAATATATAGATTATATCACTAATTTTGAAGTTCAAGTTGGTTACGCAAAAGTAAGAGTGATAAGCTTTAGCTTGGACGCTAACAATAACTCTAAGAGCTTTGGAAAGGATGCCAGGGACCAGGAGGCAAGGAATAAGGTAATATAAAGCAAGAACTTTTGCTAACTATAAGGGGATAAAAAGGCCAATAAAAAAGACCCAATTTCTAAATATTTGAGTGTAAAGCTAAATCTTTATTTGTTAAAATGAGCAAGCAGGGGACTGAAAGTCCCCTGACTTGCTTTAAGAGAGAACTTTAGAATTCAATATCACCTGACCCAGAGTGTGGATTTGATTGGCTAAAGGAAAATTTTTGCAAAGGTGAATCCAGTAAGTTGGAGGGGTTTACAATAATTTCCAATTTCAACTCTGATTGGCTGGCATCAATGGAATGGTTCAAGGCAGCATTCAATCCAGCTGGATTGGAATTTGTTGATTTAACAGAAGCGCAACCTGATTGATTGTACTTAATTTTTTTAAAATGTGGACAGGCCCAAGCCAAAAAATAGTCTAAATTAATCAGAAATCTCTCTCAGGTGGGAACATAACTCTTATTGTTAGTGGTTGTGTGACAATCCACACGGAAGCGGTTTTGCAGGCAAGGGTCAATTTGGCTTCAAATAAAGACACAATGCTGATAATTGATAATGTGCTGTGGTTTTAAGATAGGTATAGGCCTATTAGAGTGCATTGGCTACTAGGGAAGGTAAGGTCTGCCTAGTAGATAACAAGGAACTATTAAAGGCAAGTGATGGACCAGCCCATCAGGAAACTTTGGCTTCTAGGGACTGGTTAGTTGTTCTCACCCAGCAGGGAATGATGGCTGTTAGGGGTGGGGAGTGGATCACCCTGGTGGGTAACATGGGCTACCAGAGTAGTTGCTTGGGGAAGCAGCTGAAAACTTGGTACTATCAGGCCTCTGGGAAGTAAAGTTGATTACTTTGCAACTGAAAGCTCAGACTTAATCACCTGAGTGAGTAAAGAAAACTGCACAGACATGAGGATTGTCTGTGGTTGAATGGCCTAAGTGGAGGACACTTGCAAGGGCCTAGTCAAGCGCCAGTAGCCTTGTAGACTTATTGTTTGAGTCTGAGGTATTGGTAACAGGGACTGACAATAAAACCACAGGTTTCACAGTGTAGGATAAACAGTGAAGACTAGTAAGAAAGACTGTATGATCACAGTGAAGACTAGTTGAGAGACTGGAAGATCATTGTTAGGATTGAAACCAAGATGGTTCATGGTGAGGATTGGAACCTAGGTGGTTCATGGTGAGTACTGGTTAATAGCCTGGAAAAGTCTGGAAAAGACTGATTGCTAGACTGGAAAGGACTGCTGATGAATAAGAAAGAACTAGCTGAAGGACCAGAAAATCATGGTGAAGGACTAGCTGAAGGACAAGAAGATCATAGTGCAGGACTAGCTGAAGAACTAAGAAATGGCTAAGAAGGACTAGCTGAAAAGAATACATAATCTAGGATGCTTGTTTTGGATTCTTGAAAGAGAAAATGATGAGAAAGAAGCAGTTAAAGAATTAATTAAGGCTGCCAAAAAGATATGATAAAAGATTAAATTAATTATCATATGTTTAAAAAGAATAGGAAAATGAAATAATTTAAAGTTTTTAAACTGTAAATTTATTAAGAGCTGATTGTGTTGGATAGAGCTGAAAAAAACCAGAAACAGAACAAAGAAACTGTGAGAACAAAAATCAGAATTTTGCCAAGATGGTTGTGAGAGGCAAAAAGTGAGCAACAGGCAAGATCAAAGTGCTGAAATGTTTGGGAAATGCAGAGAAACTTGGAGAAACATTGAAGAATCAAGGAGTTGAAAATCCCTTAAGTAAAACATAGGCAAAAGTGTCAGTGAGCCAGTCATAAGTAGAGGCATTGGGCGGCTTGGGGTGAGGCGCGGGTGAGCTGGCGGGTAAGGCCCACCATAGAATAGGTGCTAACTTGATAATATAAGATACAGATTGCCTGAGTAAGGACCAGGGTCCGGAGTCGGGGATCAAGAAATCCACCAATCCTGTCAAAGTAAAATAAGATACAGATTACCCAAGTAAGGACCAGGGTCTGGAGTTGGGGACCATGGAATCCACCAATCCTGTCAAATTAATGTAGAGTACTCCAAACAGTTGGGTAGAGGTGGTTTTGGCGGCGGTAGGTTCCAATGGGTGGTCTGGTCTTGGGGTTAATGGTGGATTCATGGGAACAAAGTACGCTGGTAGGTAGTTTTACTTGTCTTTGAACAATAAGGGCGGTATCTCATCCCTCTTTCCTTTGTGTCCTATGTATTTGGTACTTCTAGTCCTTGCCAAAGGGTCAGCAATGAGGATGGTTTCCAAGTCGTACTCTAAATAGGCCGGGTTGGGGGTATTCAGTAAAGTGCACAGGTCCAAAGGGGGCTCCCGGGGGACAGTATAATGCCTGGGGTGATTTGGCAGATTGGTCTTTGGAGGGGGCAGTAGCCTGGTAGTCTACTTGACCGGAATTAAGATGGAAGATCACTAAGATTAGATAGGGTAAGATTTGTTTGAACCAAAGGTTTATAAAACTTTATTATCAAAAATGATGATGTGGTCTTCATACTGCTGGGGTTTTTATACCATGGGACTTTGCTTCTTTGATTTTTGCAGTTTCAGGTTTGCAGGCAAGGCACTGGCAGGGCATGGATCTTAGCTTAGAGTCTTGAGGGCGGGAGATCCAGGTAGTGCTTGCTCTGATGAATAGAAGTGACAATGCTTTGTTCCACCGCCACTGTTCAATATGTCACCTGAGTAGTTCAACTGCACTACCCTCTCTGGTTGGAATGCTGGCAGTTGCTGGTGGTTATTGGCAGAGTTAAAAATAGGTTTTGTTTTAACCTCCTTAAGGCAAGCTGCAACCTCTGCATAGGTTTGGGTCTTTAGTGGCTCAAGGTTGGCATCAATCTGATGACCATTTGGGGAGTTGTCCTTGGGAGGCTGGCGGGTCTCAGAGTAACTTGTCAACCCAGTTATGCAATTTAGCAAGTGGGCAGGTTCCTGTCCACTTTGCATGACTTGAGTAGTCTTTGGAGGGACAGGGTTTGATTCCAGGGCTTCCAGCATTGATTCAAAAGCTCCAGTATTGTCTCTTGGCAGGTTGGCAGTAGGTTCTTCCCCAACTTCCATTATCCAGGGTACATTTCCTTTTTAGGTATGGGTCTTCATTGGCACCAGTTTGGCAGCAGACCGCAAATATTCAGGGAATCCTTGGTAGTAAGCTGGCGGAATGCGGAGTAATTCAACAATTTGAGCCCGTGACTTAACAGATTAGCGGGTCCTGGACTGTCTTGGAGGGTCCAATCCGTCTTTTGGGAACTGGGGCTCAACTATTGGGTTTTCAATACAAGTATTGAAATGTCATTCATGAAAAAAAGCGCTTGAGTTTTGCCGGAGAAACTTGACAGGAATTATGATGAAACTGTTTGAAACACAGAGCAGTTGTTTATCCAGAGAAAGACAGTGCGGGTTCAAATCAGAGTCAAGAGCAAGTCATTTGGGCAAACTTTTTGGCAAAACCATTGAATCCAAGTGTTTGATTGGCTGCATGTTGAAGCCTGTTTGATCAGTGTTTTGAGGGCTTTAACTGAAGAGTCAAAGCCTAAAAAATGAGGAAATGAAGCAGAAAACTCAGGTTTTTCATTGGCTGGAGTAAGTTATAAAGCTTGATATATTGTAGAGAGAGAGAAAATAAATAGTTTAAGCTTTGGAAAACAAGATTTCTGAGAGAGAATCAGGACTGAAACAAGGAGCTATAAAAAGGAAGCTATCTGAGGCTTTTTAGGGACTGACACAAGTGGGTTGCAAAGGCCACAAGTACTACACAGAAGACTTAATCATAAGACAAAGTTGAAGAAGCCCAAGATACAGGTGCAGAAGCCAAAGACAAAAGGAGCTGGAGCAGAGTTCAGGAGCCCAAGACTCAAGAGCAGGAGTCCAGGACCAAGGAGAAGGAGCCCAAGTCCAAGTATAAGGGTTTCAAGATATTTTTGGAGGACTCCAAGGTATTGGCAAACCCTTTTGTTTCCTAGACCCCAGGCTATATACCAGAAGGTTTCTAAGGAAATCTTCCTTCTGACCGTGAATAAAAGCCTATTTTAACCCCTGCCCAAAGTTCAAAGTAGTACAGATAAACCCCCTGGGTGAATTTCCCTACATATTTTATCCTGGCTAAGAGGAAGAGGATACCTATTGTCAAAGTTGTAGAAGGTTTGCCACTAGTAAAACCTCTCAGGAGGAGTGGGAGAGGTTGACTAGACACCTTGAAATGACAGATAGGGGACAGGAGTTCATTATGAATGAATTTACTAGGTTGCTGAAAGACTGGTACAGGCCTACAGAAGGTTTAGCAACAGCTGGAGTACAAGTGTATGGTGGGGATGCCCGCCTGGTAATAGGAAAAGTATTGGAAGAGTTTTATTGATGCAGGCTCAGTATAAACTTCTAGCTAACCAAACCCTTTACTAGTAAATAACAACACCTCCAAGCCAGTCCCTGGCTATGACCCAGGACACAATTTGGGGACTGGCAATCAGGAACCCCACAGGTTGCCACCTAAGAAGGATATGTCAGGACAAATTGCTCGTCAATTGTGTGGGCTAAATCCCCAATAGAATTAAGGAGTTTAGTTTGTTTCTGAGCATGTTTCTTGATGCGCCAAGGGAAGATAGTCCTAACCAGGACCAAAGGGGGGAGTGACTTTACAAAGCTGTCCAAATTATATCAATTTCCAGTGATTCACTACGGCCCAGCATATTCCTCTGAGTATTCCCCCAAGCCATCTTACTCCCTACACATGACTCTGCCAGTAACCCCCTGACCCAGCCAACCACAGGAACAAGAGACTGCCGCCAATACAATCTCTACCCAGCTGTTTGGAGTCCTCTATATTTCACTTACTGGCCTCATCAATTCTATGGTACCTGCCAATGGACCTTGGTGTCAGGGATCTATCCCATGGGGGGTTCCTGAGAACTTGCGGGCAGACGGCTCACAGGCCTGGAAGGTAAGGCCCACCACAGAATAGGAGCTAACTTTACAATATAGGATAAGGATTTTCCTAGGATGGCCCAGGGATCATTGGATGGGAACCATGGAATCAATAGGCCCATTAAGGGTGTTGTACATCACTCCAAATAGCTGTGTTGAAGTGGATATGTTGGTGGCCACTGATTCCTGCGGGCAGTTGGGCCAGGGGGTATAGGGTAGGTTCATTAGAACTTGGTAGGCTGGCAGGTAGTTATATTTATCTTGAAATAGCAAAGTGGGCGCAGTGATCCAGGCTCCTTTTCTGCCAATGATCTCAGTCTCTAGAGTCCTAGCCTCAGGGGTGTAAAGCAGGATTTCTTCTAGAGTGAACTCTGAATATGCCAGGTTGGTGGATATTCTGTAAAATGTACCAGGCCAAAGGGTACTCCTGGTGAACAATATAGTTTGAGTGGTTGGTCTGCAGTTTCTTGGGGTTAATGAACGTGAGAGACAAGGCCACAGAGGTTAGTCTGCAAATAAAATAAAACCAAGATCAAATATGGAATGACCTGGTTGAACCAAAGGTTAATATCACTTTATTTCAAGAATGGCAATAGGCAGCTTCCTGGCAGCCCAGGGTATAAGTATGACCAATTATCATGGAAAAACTTTTGTAATTCTCCTCAGGCCAGGTGATACTATCTACCAGGGTCAGGCAACCTTTGGTGGCATCTTGAACAGGAGATCTTTCATTGGCTGGGCCAAAATGAGAAGACTTGAATTCCCTTTTTGAGCTTCAGGATTTTTCATCCCTGGGTGGCCCACATTCCACAGGAAAATTTCTTCAATTCCCCAGCCGCAGTGGCCTCAGTTATCTTGGGGTTACTGATCAGGCCTGCGCTCTCATTGGCAGGACTAACAGGCTCCTTTTGCAGGCAAGGCATCAGCGCATATAACTCTAGGTTTTAGGTCTCAGGAGTTTCACTGAATTCAAATTTGGCTCTGGTTTGAGCCCAAAAAACGTGGGCATCTGGGCCTGCAGGCTGGCAGTCCGCAGGGTTTTGGGGTTTGAATCCAGTAGTTGAGATTTCCCCATGAGCATTGTTAACAATAGTTTGTCATTTGTGACACTTGGGCCCTATTAGGAAAATTGATCAACTACATTGTGAAGTTAGCACCCATCCTGTGATGGGCACCTCCCCTCATGACTGTGGGGTGCCCACTTGCCAACCAGATCAAACCCACTACAGGTTGGCTCCCTGACAATTTTTTCTTTTAATTGGCAGAAATGTTGTTCTCTTAATGATGTTGACACAAGTTTTTCTGTTTTACCTGTGATTGTGGATAAGGGAGCAGTTAAGGCTCCCCAGTCAGGGATAAATTGTATGACATAGGCAACCACACCCAAGAACATACAGAGGTTGTTTTATTGTGCGGTGCCAGCATATCAGCTATGGCTCATATCTTTTCTGGGTCTGGCTTAACTCTGTCCTTGCTGATAATGTGTCTTAAAAACGGGAGCTCTGTTGAAAAGAAATCACATTTGAGGGCTTTAATATGAGTTGGTTATTCTGTAGGGTACAAAGGACTAGTCTGATGTCTTTCCAGTGTTATTCCATAATCAGACTGTATATGATTATATTGTCAAGGTAAAAAATAGCCCTTTTCCAATATTTTCCTTGAAGACTTTGTTCATGAAGGTCACAAAGATGATGGGGCATTTGTCATTTGAAGTTAAGGACAACACATTTGAACAAGCCATATTTAGTTATTAACACAGTGTTGAGGGTCTGAATGTACAAGTATTCCAGCTATTGCCATCACACCTAACATCCAGTGATTTCCCAATTTAGTGCCTTTCCAATATACCATTCAACATACCAGAAATGGCAAAAAATCAATATCACATAACTGTCCAGGTATCCAACAACTTGAACCCATCCAGCACATGATCAGCCCCTGGGTTTGGTCCAACTAATATCCCCGCCACAGCTAAATCTATATAAGTCTAAAGTATCATCCTATAAAATACACTTATTCTCCTCCTACTTTTATATTTGAAGCTTCCCCAAAAAGGCGCTCCTTATCACTGGTAGCTCTACAGTTTTTGACCACGCCAATGAAAGAGAAGATGACTGAACAGAACCCGCCCACCTTTGCCCATGTACTTAACCAGGCCACATCCCAGGAGACCTGGAAAACATACTTCTGCGCCCACAACATTGACAAAGATATTCCTAGTGGATGCACCATATTTGAAGGTCTGGCCATGCCCAAAGCATGCACCAAGATAATTCAATACAGTTGCTCTCTTCAACCCCAAACAAACAAACAAACGCACAACCACCTATCACAGGTGAAGTTGCCAACACCAAATACATTGGTATTGACAAGTTCTTTGGTAAAAACAAAGAAAACATCATCAACTGGCTAGACCACACAGCCGCTAAACTCCACGCCAGCCGCATGCCTCATAAGAAATGGGTCCAGGAAGCCATCAAGCGCCTATACAAGGCCACAGCTAACTGGTTTGCCATCAGGATTGGCTCACAAACCAACGACCAGCTTGACAACTGGGAAGAGTTCAACTCTGTCATCACCCACAATTTCTGCGTCACCAAATCTCTTCAAGATATTGCAATACAGCTCTGTGATCTTCCTCAAAAGACCACTATTGCAGCCTACGCCAACAAATTTGAAGAAATATGTTGCAAAATCTAAAACCCAGCACAAGCTGACAATGTACACACCAGAGCATCATTCATCAACAGAATGAAACCCTCTGTTGCTGCCCTCATCCACCCAGAAGCAAATACCTCCATGCCCGCGCTCATTGCTGAAGCCAAGCGCGCTGAAAAACGCGCCAACATGGAATATGCTGCACGCAACAGCAACCAATCCTCAAACGGCAATGGCAGAGAAAACTCCAATGGCAATAAACGCCAAAATACCAACCATAACAACGGCAACTCCAATTGTAACAACGGCAATTGTAGCCAAAGTGCAAACTGCTCCTGTCCCAAGAAAAAGGACACCGCCAAAGTTAACAACACTGAAGTAGCAACCTGCTACAAATCTGACCCCACATTCTCTGACCTCAAAGGTCTCAAAACAGAGGGGAATAGGGAAAAGAGGAGGGGGAACAGGCTTAAGTGCCCCTGTCTCCCCCAACACAACAAGAAGAAGTACCAAGGCACAAACTTTGCTGCTCACATCCCCCGTGTCCTGCAATCCTCCATTTTATGAACTTAAAAATTAAAGATTGCTTACAACTTCTTGTCTATCCATGCACTTAAAAATCACATACACTTAAAATTTTATTTGACTCTGGTGCACAACACACTATGGTCAGCAAACCATTTGTAACCAAGTTCAAAATACCAGTTGTCAAATCCAACTTCAAATACACCAGAATGGCAGACAAATCAAATGTTCAACTTGAAGGCAAAACAACTCCCTTCAGAATTGACCTCCAAGGCATACAAACGTCCATCAAAGGACTTTTCATGAACAATCTAAACTAAGACATTGTAGCAGGCATGGACTGGTTCACCTGAGTGAACCCCAGTGTATGTTGGAAAACAAAAACCATGACTATCAAACACAATGGAGTCAATTTCAACATTCTCAAAGAATTCAACAACCTCATTCTAAAAGACACAGTATTTGTCCAAGTCATAAATCAATATGACTCTGAACATCTAACCAAAGACAGTACCTTCCACATAATGAGCACTCTGAATTTAATAATATACAAACACAAAAAATCCAATGCCCAGAACTCGCAGCACTCCTAAATGAATACACTCATGTATTCAAGGAAAAACTCACAGAGTTACCCCCCCTAACAAGAGGTCAAACATGGCATTGACTTATGCAAAGCCATGCCCAAACCTGCACCCCTCTACAGACTCTCCCCCATGGAGACCCAAACACTTAAAGCCCACATCAAGGACAACCTAGCCAAAGGATTCATTTGCCTGTCTGAATCCCTGTGGGGGGCAGCAGTTTTCTTTGTAAAGAAGAAAGAAGGATCTCTTTGCTTAGTTACTGACTACAGAGCACTAAACGCAAGTACAGTAAAGAATAAATACCCACTCCCCCTCATTGAAGACCTATTTGCAAGGCTCTCCAGAGCAAAAATTTTCTCAAAAATTGACCTCACATCTGGTTACAACCAAGTTGAAGTTAAAGAGAAAGACATACTAAAGACCGTGTTCCGCATGCAATTTGGGTTGTTTGAATTTAAAGTAATAAACTTTAGGATGACCAACGCTCCCGCAACGTTTGTCACCATGATGAACCAAGCGCTAAATAGCCTCTCAAACACATTATGTTACCTTGACAACATCATCATATTTTCAAAAACAAAAGAGGAACACCTCACACATGTCTTCAAGACACTTGATCAACTTGCAAAGCACAAACTATACACTAAGCCTAGTAAGTGCCAATTTATGGAAAAGGAACTCTTGTTCTTGGGCCACATTGTCTCTGACGGTGGCATCAAAGTAGACCCAGATAAAATAAAAGCCATAAATAACAAGCAACGCCCCACCCCTGTGAACCAAGTTAGATGCTTTCTTGGTATGGTAGCTTACCTAAGGAAATACATCAAAGACTGCAGAAAGCTCACCACACCAATCAATGACCTAACCAAAGGTAATGCCAAAAAGAAATTCATCTGGACTCCAGAATGTGACAAGAATTTCCAACTATTAAAACAAGCTTTGATTGAAGCACCAATCTTGTAATACCCTAATAACAACAGGTGCTACAAGCTTGAGTCAGACGCTAGTGACACCACCATTGGCGCAGTCCTATGCATCTGCCAGCCAGGGCAGCAAGATTTCCTGTCAGTATGTTACAAAAGCAGAAAACTAACAAACACTGAGAAGAGATACCTAATACATGATAAAGAATTGCTAGCAATATATCACACATGCAAGAAATGGAGATGTTACCTCAAAGGACACTTAAACGTCCAAGTGCTAACTGACAACAAATTCTTAATCTATTTAAAAACTCAGAACGCACTTGCACGGCGCCAAGCCAAATGGATGTCCTTGCTGGAACAGCTTAACCTGGACATCCAATACAAAAAGGGGGCAGAGCTGGTCACAGCCAATGCTCTCTCTAGTCTATGCCAACCAAGAGAGGATCACCCTGACCACCTGGACCCTGACTGGCCCAATCTATACAACACTGAGTACAAGACAAAAGGAAAGGATCCCTCCACACATCAACTAACCCATGATACGCTAGTAAGGAATGAAAAATATTTTCACATATCAAATGGCACAATATACCAAATCATCAAAGATAAACACATTCCATACATCCCACTCGCAAAAAGAGTTGACACTATACTAAGACACCATTGTCTGCTAGGACACACAAAGGCTAACAACCTATATCTCACACTGAAAGAGATAGTATGGTGGCCCAACCTGAAGAAAAACATAATTGATGTTCTAAAAAAGTGTACAGTATGTGAAAAATACGCCATCAGCAAGGCGCCACAGCCAACAGTTAACCCAGTACCTGACCCTGAACAATTTAAGGTTTGGGGACTGGAAGTAGTGGGACCCTTCCCAGAAATCAAAACAAATCAACGTTTCCTAATTGTAGCCATTGACTTTTCCACATGTTGGCCTATCTGCTGGGCAACAAAAGATCACAAGGCGGAAACAATAAATCAATTCATCAATAAAGCAATCATAGCATACTACGGCACTCCAGACTACATCATAACAGATGGAGCAAAAGAGCTAACAGGCCACGTAGAAATGACAATCTAAAAACAAAAAAAACATCAAACACTCCACAACCTTGCCCTACAGGCCACAGGCCAACGGCAGAGTTGAAAGCCTTAATGTCAGCCTTATCAGAACCCTGGAGAAAATAATGGATGACAAAGCCAAAGACACATGGCCGCTATACGTGAAATATGCATTACTAGTATCCTGGGTTTGTATCAATCAAGGGACAGGCTACTCACCGTTTGAACTAACATACGGTACAAGCCAAAAATAGTCACCTGCAATAACCAGCCATATGTAAAGATCCCCCCGGGGAAACCTCCCACAGTAGAACAGAAACCAGCTCTACAACACATACGCCTCAAAGCCAAACTGGCTGAAATAAAAAGACTCAAAACTCAAAAGGTAACCTCAACAGAGGACCCACTCCCCATCAACTCCCCCGTCTGGGTCCTAGCCAGGAACAGAAAGAAACTAGACTCAGTACACAGGGGACCAGGAAGAATCATCAGATACTGACCAGACAGGAACACTTACCTGGTTAAGTTCCAGGGTGCCAAAGAGCCCATCACCAAAAAGTACCACAGATCTCGCCTCCGCCCTAGCAAAGGAGAACACTCAACCTAGTTGGTGCCCACTAGTAAACAACTCCAGGAAAATCAGGCAGCAGCTGTCAAAACAAAGCCCCCTCCTGATGTACCCAAGTAACCCCTTAAGGGAGGGGTGTGTTGAGGGTCTGGATGTACAAGTATTCCGGCTATTGCCATCACACCTAACATCCAGTCATTGCCTGATTTGGTGCCTTTCTAATATACCATTTGACATACCATAAATGGCAAAAAATCAATATCACATAACTGTCCAGGTATCCAACAACTTGAACCCATCCAGCACATGATCAGCCCCTGGGTTTGGTCCAACTAATATCCCCGCCACAGCTAAATCTATATAAGTCTAAAGTATCATCCAATAAAATATACTTCTTCTCCTCCTAGTTTTATATTCAAAGCTTCCCCAAAAAGGCGCTCCTTATCAACAGTTTTGGAGATGTCTTTAGTTTTCACACAAATTGGTGGTAATCTGCTGCCAGGTCAATTTTAATGAAGACTTGGGACCCCCTAGGGCGTCAAAAAAGTTATCAATCAGGGGCAGGGGATACCTATTATTAATTGTGATCTCTTTGAGCACTCTGTAGTCTGTGACTTGGCAGAGTCCCCCATCTTTCTTTGCTAAAAAGAAGACAGCCGTGCCAAAAGGAGATTTAGAAGATTGTATGAGTCCTTTTTCAAGTGCTTTTCTAGGTAGGCCTTTAGGGTGTTGTCTTCTTGTGATGTTAGGCGGTAAATGGGGTGTGCTTTTAGAACACTTCCTTTGAGGTCAATTTTTTGTTGTATGCCCCAATCAAGAGGTAGTCCTGGTAAGGTCTCTTAGAAAACTGAAGGTAATTCTATGAATAGCTGTACTTGGATTGGGTCTCTTTCACATGTGGTTTTTGTACTTTTAAAGTGAATAATCTCATACATGAAAGTGATCCAGTTAATTTTGCTAGGGTCTTTTTCCTCTTATGTTTCTGTAACCTTTACAAATACCTGGCCTCTCATGAGTGTATCAAGATGAGTTGAGTAGACATGGTGGTGACCTTGTCTCATTATATGGTGAGGGTAGCGCTATCCCAGTTGATACACAGTTTGGTTTTTTTCATCCAGTCCAGGCCAAGTATAAAATCATACATGTGGATTAATATTATTGGGCCACTAAGTATATTTTGCACAGCTCCTATTTGGGCACAGATGGTTTTGATTCCTTAGTGAATGGTGTACTTCTATTATCTGTCATAATAACTTTCTTGATATTACTTTGGATTGTGGGTAGTTTCATAAGGTTGGAAAATTTCTTGTCAACAAGGGGTTGGTCCGCTTCAGTGTCAAATAGTGCTGTGCCTTGATATCTGCAAAAACAGAAAGGATGAGTGAGGAGTTTATTTCCTGTTTGGGCGGCAAAAAGTATGGGATTTCTGGAGGGTTGTCAGGAAGCCAGTCATAGGTGGAGGCATTGGGCGGCTCAGGGTGAGGCGCGGCCAAGCTGGCAGGTAAGGCCCACCATAGAATGGGTGCTAACTTGATAATGTAAGATATAGAACGGCCAAGTAAGGACCAGGGTCCAGAGTTGGGGACCACAGAATCCACCAATCCTGTCAAATTAATGTAGAGTACTCCAAACAGTTGAGTAGAGGTGGTCTCAGCGGCAGTAGGTTCCAGTGGGTGGTCTGGTCTTGGGGTTGATGGTGGAGTCATGGGAACAAAAACCTCTGGTAGGTAGTTGTAATTGTCTTTGAACAATAAGGGCGGTATCTCATCCCTCTTTCCTTTGTGTCCTATGTATTTGGTACTTCTAGTCCTTGCCAAAGGGTCAGCAATGAGGATGGTTTCCAAGTTGTACTCTAAATAGGCCGGGTTGGGGGTATTCAGTAAAGTGCACAGGTCCAAAGGGGGCTCCCAGGGGACAGTATAATGCCTGGGGTGATTTGGCAGATTGGTCTTTGGAGGGGGCAGCAGCCTGGTAGTCTACTTGGCCAGAATTAAGATGGAAGATCACTAAAACTAGATAGGGTAAGATTTGTTTGAACCAAAGGTTCATAAAACTTTATTATCAAAAATGACAATGTGGTCTTCACATTACTGCCAGGGTTTTTATACCATGGGACTTTGCTTCTTTTATTTTTGCAGGGTTCAGGTTCTCAGACAAGGCACTGGCAGGGCATGGATCTTGGCTTAGAGTCTTGAGGGCGGGAGATCCAGGTAGTGCCTGCTCTGGTGAATAGAAGTGACAATGCTTTGTTCCTCCACCACTGTTCACTATGTCACCTGAGTAGTTAAATTGCACTACCCTCTCTGGACAGAATGTGGAAAGTTGATGGTGGTCATTGGCAAAGTTAAAAATAGGTTTTGTTTTAACCTCCTTAAGACAAGCTGCAACTCTGCATAGGTTTTGGTCTTTAGTGGCTCAAGGTTGGCATCAATCTGATGATCATTTGGGGAATTGTCCTTGGGAGACTGGCAGGTCTTGGAATGACTCGTTAACTCAGGTATACAATTTAGCAAGTGGGTGGGTTCCTGTCCACTCTGTGTGACTTGAGTAGTCTTTGGAGGATCAGGGTTTGATTCCAGGGCTTCCAGCGTTGATTCTGAAGCTCCATTATTGGCTCTTGGCAGGTTGGCAGTAGGTCCTTCCCCAACCTCTGTTAGCCAGGGTACATTCACTTGTAGGTATGGGTCTTCATTGGCATCAGTCCAGCGGCAGACTGGCAACTATTCAGGGAATCCCCCATAATAGGCCGGCAGGTTGCAGGGTAATTTACCAATCTGATCCTGTGACTCAGCAGGTTGGCGGGTCCTGGACTGTTATGGAGGGTTCAATCTGCCTTCTGGGAGCTGGGGCTCAACTCTTGGGTTTTCAATACAAGTATTGAAATGTCATTCATGACATCATCTCCTTCCTTCCCAGGGGTCCCTTCCTTCCTGGCCTTCTTCTCAAGGTATTGTCAGATTGGTAGTTGGGAGTTGGGTAGGTTGCTTAGTGGTTCCCAGGTGCTTTCCTCAGGTGGGTATCCCTTCCACTTGACGTAGTACTGGGGGGTTTTATAGTGGGTATGGTCCCCATGAACATATTTGACTTTGTATTATTCAGAGCGTCCTACTTGGATGGGAGGGGGGTCAGTCTTGAGTTTCTGGTGGGGGAGGAAGTTTCCTTCTTTCTTGAATAGAAGCGCGCAATGGAAGACATTATGTATTTTCCACAAGGGGGTAATTCTAGTTCAAATGCTACTTTGCCTACTAGCTTGGTGATCTTTTAGGGGCCACTTCTTCTGTGGGCTAACTTCTGACAGGGAACAGTCAGAGGCACGTTTTGAGAGTCCAGATAGACTTTGTCTCCTACTTTCAACGGTTTCCCAGGGGTCCTCTTTTTATCTTCAAAGGCCTTATAAGTCTGAACAGCGCAGGTCAGATTCTTAAGACAGGTTTATTGGGTGTTGTGTATCTGTTCAATACAGGTTTGTCCTGACAGGTTTATTTCCTTACTGCCAATACTGGGATCCCAAGATGGGTCAAATCCATAATTGGCCTTGAAGGGGGACATTCTGGTAGATGTGTGGTCTTTGCTGTTGTAAGCATACTGTGACATGGGTAGCATCTCTGCCCAGTTATCTTGTTTGGCGTTGGCGTAGCATTGTAGGTATTGTTCAAGTATTTGGTGCACTTGTTCAGTCTGGCTGTCGGTCTGTGGGTGGTAGGAGGCTGATACACAGCGTTTTACCCCCAAGTCCTTAATCACCTGATTCCAGTATTTGGAGGTGAATTGGGGTCCTCTATCAGTGATGATTTCCCCCAGAGTACCATGTTGAGTTAGGATGCAGTTGTGGAAGTGTCTAGCTGTCTCTGCAGCAGTGCAGTGAGTAGTGGTAGGTATGAAATAGGGCATCTTAGTAAACCTATCTACCATGACCAGGATGGCATTGAACAAGTTGGAGAGGGGCAGTTCTACAATATATTCCATTGAAATAGACTTCCAGGGTCCCGCTGGTATGTCTAGTGGTCTTAGCAGGCCTTCAGGTTTGGATCTACAGGTTTTGGTTCTTCCACATGTCTCACAACCATTGATATAAGCAGCCATGTCTTTGTCCATTTGGGGCCAAGCGTAATTATTCTTGATTCCTTGGAGTGTCTTGAGTCTGCCAGGGTGGCTGGCCATCTCTGATTCATGACAATCAATGAGTACTTTGGTCCTTGTCTCACCTTCTGGTACATAGATTTGGTTGTGTAATAGCAGGGTGGATCCTTTCAGAAAATCTCTTTCTTGTGGTTGCGGCTCTCTGGGTCTGAGGTCAAGTTGTCAACAAGTTCCGCTGAGTATTTGTCTTGTTTCTGCGCCTCAATTATGTCAGGTTTATGGGCCATGATCTTCATGTACATCATTTGAATGCCTAGGCTGGCAGGGTCAAGGAGTACATGTGTGTTGTGGCCTTTGGTTTCTGCAGAGGAAGGGGTCAGATCAGCTCTTCTACTCAGGGCGTCAGGTACCATGTTTACCCTCCCAGGCTTGTAGTCAAAGGTCAAGATGTAGTTGGTCAGTTCTAAGGCCCATCTAGCCTGCCTTTGGTTCAGCTGTCTGATTTTAAAGAAATAAACCAGGTTCTTTGTGGTCAGTTAGGACTTTTACTGGAAACTTGGCGCCACATAGGTATTGGCGCCAATGTTTCAAGGTTTTCATTATAGCAAGCATCTCCTTGTTATAGATTGGGTAGTTTCCTTTGGCAGGCAGCATCTTCTTGGAGTAATATGCTACAAGATGTAGCATACTATCCCCTCCTTCCTGAAGAAGGACCCCGCCCACCGCAAAGACGTATGTGTTGGTTTCCAGTATGAATGGCTTGGATGGGTTGGGCATGACTAGGACAGGGGCAGAGGTTAAGGCAAGTTTCAGGGTCTCAAAGGCGGTGGTGCATTCTGGAGTCCAGGAAAAGGTGACCTTGTCAGAGCACAGGCAGGTTGGGGCAGAGTGATGTGAGAAAAATTTTGGATGAAATTCTGCAATAATTTGCCAGGCCCAAAAAACTTCTCATGTCTTTCCTACATTTGGGCATTGTCCAAAATGTTATCTCTTCTACTTTGTCCTGTGCCATTGCAAAACCGCCGGTCTTTACTATGTATCTCAGGAATTCAACTTTGGACTGGAAGAATTCACATTTCTAAAGCTTGGCGTGTAAGTTTGCTTGGGAGAGTTTTTTGAGTATAAGGTCCAGGTGGCGCAGGTGTTTCTCATGAGTCTTGCTGTAGATGAGAAGTGTCTAAGTACGCAACACAAAAGTGGTCAAGATATTCCCCCAGGACAGTGTTAATCATTCTTTGGAAAGTGCTAGGGGCATTGCATAGGCCAAATGACATTACTAGGTATTTTTACAACCCATATCTGGTTTTGAAAGCTGTCTTGTATTTGTTCCCCTCCTTGATTCTGATCTGGTTGAAGGCGTCTCTTAGGTCAATTTTTGAGTACACCTGGGTCCCAGTTAGTATGTTGCAAAGGTTGTTGCATTGGGGATGGGATAGCAGTTCTTCACAGTAATATCATTCAGCTTCTGGTAGTTCACACAGGGACACATTCTGCCATCCTTCTTCCCTACAAACAGCATCAGTGACAAGTAGGGGGCTTTTGACACTTGGATGAAGCCCTTTTTTGTCATATCCTCCAAATAAGCTTTCAGGGCCGCTTGTTTTTGGTGGTTACAGCTGTAGATGGGGCCGTGATGTGGTTGGGTACCTGGTAGCAGGTCTATAGTGTGGTGGTAGATTGAGTGGCTGGGTAGTTTTGTGGCCTATTCTTTGCTAAATACATGGTCCCACTTCTGCAGGGGGATAGGTAGTGTCCCAACGCTGGGTTCCATCTTTATGGTTAAGAGTCTGTTGGTTGGGGTTCTGTCATGACTCATACAGAACAGAATGGTGTCACAAGATTCAGGTCATCCCAAGGTGACAGTCTGCTCACAATAGTTTAGAATCAGGCCATGTCTGTCAGACCATGAGTCCTCCAGTACTAGAGGGTGAGGCAATCCCGGCAAGAGGATCAAGGGGGTTGGATACACGTTCTGTCCAATTGTCAAAGGAAGTTCCTGTTCACACTTGTAGCCAGTGTTCAGGGAACTGTTTCCCATGGTTACTTGTAGGCTGCGCTCTGAAGCTGTTAATTCTAGTTCCTTTGCCAGGTTGGCGTCAATGAAGCTTTTGATTGGCTCCTGTGTCAATAAAGGCCTCAATCTGGTGCTTGATTCCCACACAGTTGATGGTCACTTGGATGAATTTATGAGATTGTGCAGAGGTGTTTATTTGTGCCAAGGATACAGGAGGTGTATTCTTCTTAGGGCATGCTCTGGTTAGGTGTCCGGCCTTGTGGCAGTAAAAGCACAACCCATCTCAATAGTGGTGTTGTAACTTGTCAGGGGACATTCCAGGTTGATTGGGCGTCATGGCCCTGCTGGCTCGGGCAGGGTACAAGTTCTGTCCTTCTTGGTTTAGACTCAGGCCTTTGCATAGGGGCAGTAGTTCCTCTAGGCTCAGTGTAGGCGGGTGGTGCTTCAACAGGTCTTTTATGGCTGCATTAACTCTCTTTCTGAAGATAATGACAGATAATTCATCTTCAAGTTGGGTGTGCGTCTTAAGTTTAAGGAACTCATTGATATAGGCTTGAATAGGGTGGTTTGCTTGTTGGATCTCTAACATAGAGTTCAGCACATAGTATCTGGTGTCTTGGTCATCACCAGTGCTCATGAGTTTGGCCTCAAATTTTGAATAGTCAAGGCAAAATTCAACATCTTCAGCGGTGGCTTTCCCAAACCAATCCAGTGCGTCTCCTGATAGCCTGGCAGCCACCCCCAAGACTTTCTCAGTATCACTGGGGTAGGTGTGGGCGTTGGTTTGGAAGTGAAGGCGGAGGACTGGCATGGCTTGACAAGCTTCTTCTAAGGTGAGTTTGCCCATCTGGGCATATCCACCTTGGTTGTGGTCTGGTTCACTATCACATTTTGCACTTGTGATGTGGCTGAGTTCTGGGGTTCTGCACCAGGTGCAGGGTCTTTCAATTCTTTGGCGGTGTCACAAGTGACAAACTCCTATCAAATATACTTATCAAAAAGCCTCTACTATGAAACTTGAACCCCAGCATCTAGTAGGCCGCCAGCCCGCAGGGCCAGCCATCTGGCCGCCCGCAGTTTTTGGGCTCAAATCAGAACAGGATTTGACTTCAGAAAATCCTATTAAGCTTGATGAACCAAATGTACCTACGCCAATACTCTCCACACTAAAGGTTCCTGATAAAACAGCCAATCAACGGGCAGGGCCAGCCACAGATTCCAAAATAACACGGGCCCGCACAAAAGGGGAAACAGAGAATTTTCCCATAGAACGCTGGCCACCCAGAGGCGGCCAATTACATAACCTGAATAGGGAATTTGAGCATTCTCAGTGTGAACAAGCCAATGAAATAACCCCTGCAATTGATGCCACCAAAGACTGGGAAGACCTGGTTAGCAGGGAACCCTGGGCCAACAGAAATTGTGAAAGTTTTACCATGACAGATGGGCATACTTATACCCTGGGCAGCCAGGAAGATGCCCATTGCCATCCTTGCAATAAAGTGACATGAACCTTTGGTTCAACCAGATCATACCATACTTGTTATTAGTTTTACTTCATTTACAGTCTACTCCTTGCGGCTCTGCACCCCATGCTCCCCTACCCCATGAAACTGCGGACCAGCCACCCAAACTTTACCGTTCACCAGGAGCTCCCTTTGGCCCAGTACATTTCACTGAGTACCCTCCCAACCAGGCGTATTTGGAGTTTACTCCGGAGGAGATCCTAATCTACGACCCTGAAGCTAGAACTAGAGAGACAGAAGTTCTTTACAGAGAAGGCATCAAAATTATCCGGCCCCTCTGCTATTCCAAGACAAGTATAATTTCCTGCCCGCATATTTGGTTTTAATGACACTGCCCCTCACCCCGCAGCCCAACCGCCCGCAAGAGTCCATGGCCACTAATGAATCCACTTCCACTCAGATATTTGGGGTGATGTATATCACCCTCACTGGATTGATTGATTCTATGGTGCCTGTAAGCAGACCTTGGCCAGTCCTTGGAAAATCATTATCTTATATTGTAAAGTTAGCCCCAATCTTGTGGTGGGCCCTCCATGTTGGGCCTGCGGGCCGTCTGCCTGTGAGTCCTCAGGAACCCCCCTCAGGTTGGATCCCTGACAAGTGGGTTGGTTCTTCATCCATGGGAGTATCAGGGAGGTAAGTGCCTTATGGGTGTAATAAGTGATTATCACCTAAAAAAGCATACAAGTTGCCCCAAGTGTTAACAACATCTTGGGGCCCAGGTTACCGTGTTTGTAAAAGATTGTCATAATTTCAGAAAGCCAGTCATAGGTGGAGACATTGGGTGGCTCAGGGTGAGGCGCGGCCAAGCTGGCAGGTAAGGCCCACCATAGAATGGGTGCTAACTTGATAATGTAAGATATAGAACGGCCAAGTAAGTACCAGGGTCCGGAGTTGGGGACCACAGAATCCACCAATCCTGTCAAAGTAATGTAGAGTACTCCAAACAGTTGAGTAGAGGTGGTCTTGGCAGCAGTAGGTTCCAATGGGTGGTCTGGTCTTGGAGTTGATGGTGGAGTCATGGGAACAAAAACCTCTGGTAGGTAGTTGTAATTGTCTTTGAACAATAAGGGCGGTATCTCATCCCTCTTTCCTTTGTGTCCTATGTATTTGGTACTTCTAGTCCTTGCCAAAGGGTCAGCAATGAGGATGGTTTCCAAGTTGTACTCTAAATAGGCCGGGTTGGGGGTATTCAGTAAAGTGCACAGGTCCAAAGGGGGCTCCCAGGGGACAGTATAATGCCTGGGGTGATTTGGCAGATTGGTCTTTGGAGGGGGCAGCAGCCTGGTAGTCTACTTGGCCAGAATTAAGATGGAAGATCACTAAAACTAGATAGGGTAAGATTTGTTTGAATCAAAGGTTCATAAAACTTTATTATCAAAAATGATAATGTGGTCTTCACCATACCACCAGGGTTTTTATACCATGGGACTTTGCTTCTTTGATTTTTGCAGGGTTCAGGTTTGCAGACAAGGCACTGGCGGGGCATGGATCTTGGCTTAGAGTCTCAAGGGCGGGAGATCCAGGTAGTGCCTGCTCTGGTGAATAGAAGTGGTACTGCTTTGTTCTGCCGCCACTGTTCACTATGTCACCTGAGTAGTTTAATTGCATTACCCTCTCTGGACGGAATGCAGGCAGTTGATGGTGGTCATTGGCAAAGTTAAAAATAGGTTTTGTTTTAACCTCCTTAAGGCAAGCTGCAACCTCTACATAGGTTCGGGTCTTTGGTGGCTCAAGGTTGGCATCAATCTAATGACCATTTTGGGAATTGTCCTTGGGAGGCTGGTGGGTCTTAGAGTAACTTTTCAACTCGTTTATGCAATTTAATGAGTGGGTGGTCTCTCGTCCACTTTGTGTGACTTGAGTAGTCAATGGAGGGTCCTCTGTAGTAGGCCGGTGGAACACGGAGTAATTTACTGATTTGAGCCCGTCTTTTAACGGATTGGCAGGTCCTGGACTAGTCTGGAGGGTTCAATCCGCCTTCTGGGAGCTGGGGCTCAACTCTTGGGTTTTCAATACAAGTATTGAAATGTCATTCATGACAAGGGTACTTGGATCATGATGATTGAGTCCACATCATGTTCCCTGTAAAAGTCTTGTATGGTGAGGTAGGGCGGCTTACCTAAGCGCTTACATGAGCTTTTCTCTCTTTGGATGAGTTGTCAGTACATAACTGGTTCACCTGAGTTATACAATTTCTTCCCCAAGGATGGGGGTTATTGGCTTGGTTGGGTTGTTTTTTGACAAGTATCCCTCTTTGTTGTGGGACTTTCTTTTCATTTGTTGGTTACATACAGGTTGTCCAATTTTAGTGCAGCTCACTTTCCTTCCAAAAACACGTCTTGGAGGTTCTTGCAAAGGCTCATGTCAAATCAACGTCTGATGTGCGTGGGAAGGCCATTTTATAAGTCCAATTGTGGTCCAGTCTGATCAAAGTTGATGGTGTTGGGAGCTCAATCATGTATGTCTTCATAGGCTGCAATGTATTCCTTGAAGGTTCTTGTCATTTTGAAGGTTCTGAGTTCTGTCATGATAATGACATCAGAGTCCTTTATGGCAAACTTGTCCAAGAAAGCGTTCTTGAAATGTTCCAGTCTTCATTATGATCATGCCGTTATTTAAACCAGCTGCTCACAAAGCAGGAGGCAGTCCCAGTAACTGTTAAGACAATTTCACTCACCCAAAGTCTTCAGAGGTAGCCTATCTGCGTGATCTTATCTGTGTGCTTTTAATCCAGAGGTTGGCATCTTCACAGCGTAGTCCTAAGAAGGTTCCAATCTCTGATGAGCAGAGATGCTGAAACACAATGTTGGGTATTTCAGATACACCAGGGATGGGTGGCGGTTTTAGGACTCCTTATGTGCTGAGGAAGTTGTACTGTTTAGTTGGTACAAGGATATTGTTGAAGACAATATATCCCGTAGGGACGTCCTGATCTTTCTCATATCTTCTCCAGACAGTAGGGAAAGCAATTTGCTGGGTTTTTTTCTTTGGAGAAATTTTTTTCTTTAAGTTGTGTAGGTGTGGATGAACTACCTTCTGCTACCACTGTCAAGTATATACTTCTTAGAAGTATATGAAACAAGATAAAGGGGAGATTAAGAAGAGAATGATACTTTGTTGGTATGAGTTTAGAACACTATATAGTATCATGAGAAGCCACATACCATCCATGTACATCATGGCAGTCATTAGGCTTTATTGCAACCAAGATTACATCCTCACCCGCTAACGTATCTCACCATACACAGAGGGCAATCATTGAATTGCCCCATGATGTGTCTAACAGCATGGAGCAATCTGATGGCAATGTCAAGCTGCATACACTGTCTCCTAATTAGGAGAGTTTCCAATTTGACACACTGATCCCTGTACAAGTTATTCCACGGCCTCAAACCTTATATGAAACCTGCCACTGTGCCACCCTCTTGTGGCCTTGTGGCTTTCCCCATATGTGTCACAGCCCATACCAGAGTCCGGCTGGGCTCCCGCAGGGGAAGCAGGCTGGGCCTGGAAGGCCATGTACACAATAGACACAATTTGGACCAGGTAGTTGACTGCAGTAGCTAGGGGACACCAACTCTCAGTACGGGGCATGACCTGATTGGCCAGCCCCAATACTGTAATGTGGATGAACCCCAACTTACTAAAGTCCTGGGTAGGAGGCGCGTTGGGTAGGGGGAGCAGTAGGAATATCCTTCATAGCAGGCAGGATGATCTCTTTAGCACAACCAAGAGGGAGATCCAGATGATAGGGGTAGAAATACTCCAATTAAAGAGCGCGGGGTGGATTGAATGAGGTAGCAGGAGTATAGCCAGGAGGGTATGGATAGGCAAGCCTATATTGAGTTTTGGACTCCTGAATAGATCCAAAGAGAATAATTAATTTGAGCAGAAATAGACAATTCCTGCAACAAGATAATGATTTCTGGGCATAAACTCGTTTTATTAAGATGCCAACAGTAAGGAGGGCTTCTCCTCCTCACTACTTATACTTACTGGTAGTTTTGTGGCCTTTTGTGCCACCAGAGAACTGATGGCATCAATTTCAGTTAAGCTTACAATTTTAACTGGGATTTGCGTACTTGGGCCTGGGGTTTGATACTCATTAGTCAGCATAACAGGAACCTTGCTTAGGTTGCAGCAAGCTGAGGTGCCACTGCTATTTATAGAACCCACAAGCAATTAAGTGCTCAATTGTGCAATCAAACAGTTGCGCTCCCAATGTCCTGTTTCCCAATAATTAAGATGGCCAAAATTGTTAATGGAATCAAAGCCAGGGATTTGAGGCTTGTGTGCCTCTCAAATCTTGGGCCATTTGTTAATCAAAAGGGGGTTTTCTTGCTCTGAGAGACAATTTGTGAGGGTTTTCAGGCCCCAGGTAGTTTTGCCTCTAAGAAGGCCAGCTGGTTGTCCAGGGCTTTCTGGGCCCTGACAATATGGTACATTAGTCACAGTAACACCCAATAAACATCATCTTATTCTTATTCTTGTCCTTTCTATTGGACTGTTGTCTTACCCAATCAAATACTTAACTATCATTGGTTCAGTTGCAACAGCTTGTCCAAGTAGTGTTCTGCTTAGGGATCAAAAGGTTTGGTCTTGTATTAGATAGATGATTGATAAGAGTGCCACCAACCTAATGATTAGTTGAAGAATCACTCAGGGAATTACTTTCCTGAGAGAAAGTAATTGAAGATGTTACAACACAAAAGAGAAACTCTATCCCTTCAGGTTGAGAGATTTATAAACCAGAGATGAAATCTGGGTAGTCAACTATGACCAACACAAACTGGATCCTGGGCTACAAGGGTCAGGCACTGTCTTGAAAGCCAGACCCAACAATACCTATCTTGTCAAGGGGATTGACACTCAAACAGAACGGAAACTCATGCATCACAATGGACTCTGCATATGCTTGACCAGACAAGCGCAGAGAAACAGGTGATTACCAGTATCCCAGGCCAATCTGGATCAATACCAAGTGCACCTACCAGATACCCTCAAGAAAACCCCTAAGCTCCACTTTTCAACACCCCAGAGGGGATTTTGCAAAAGAATAATACTCTATCGTGGGGAATCATCTCCCCAAGAAATGGCTTGATTGCTGAGCAGTAGATGGCACTGCTACCACATCCCAAGATCACATGAGGGTCAAACGTTTGAACCCTATAAGGAATGATACTTGGACAAGCCCCATGGCTTACATAATACCATGTGACTTGCCATGATACTGTATAACACATCTATCCTATATCAAATAAAGTAGCATTCTCTTCTTTAAATCTTTCTCTTTATTCATTTTATATGCTTTCCAGAACTATATAGTGACAATATTATTGAATATCTATCTCTTAATATAGCTAAAAAAATCTTGCACCTCTTATGTTTCATTCACTGTGTGACCTATTCTTGCTCTGCGCTGACTTTGGCTTGTCTACGTCAACATCTCTGAAGAGTACAGGATTGCTGTAGGTAGTTATATGGATGA